>JAYMTI010000132.1:0-13474 GCA_036897505.1 Pelargonium transvaalense | reverse complement strand
GGTGGTTTGGGTTTTAAGGTGAACGGGCGGGTAATCCGCCCGTGAACACCGCTAATAGCTAATAAGTAAAATTTAAACATACGGCCACAAATATTAAACCAAAAAGTGAGGAGTGACATTACAGGATCGACCCCTCAAGCCCATTGCCTACCCTGTTATTCCCAGAAAAATCCATCGACTGGAGACAATAAAAACGAGAGCTTCAGAATCAGAGGAACTGCAATAGAGATCAGGCAGATTCGTCGTCTCCAATTTCGATCAAGAAGAAAAGCAAAAGCTTGGAGACGAACCGTGGAGCAGGGCCATGGTTCGATGCTTCCAGACACCATATCGACAGAGCAGTAAATATAATCGTCGTTGAAGAAGTGGTTTTCGAACCAGGAATATGGTAGGCGACGATGCTAATCGGGATAAGCATCACCTATCTTCTTCATCGCCAACCAAACTCTACCCAGAAAAGCAGGAACACTCCAAGCTCTGGGGAATTTTTCTCTTTGGCTTATTTGGCGCCGCCGCCACCACTTACGCCGTGCGTTTTTCCTTTTCTTTTCCGTTCTCATTGGATTTGTTCTGTTATTTATTTTCACTATTATGAAATGATTTTAGATGCTTGTTTGTATTTCAATTTTAGGATGGAGTAAATGACAATGGTAGGGTTTACAATTCACAAATTTACATGTTTCTAGTTCGTTGATGCTTTAATAGTCATGCAATGAACTGGGTTGGATGGTGATTACAGATTATTGCTGTTCAGATAAGCTTGCTTATAAGTTCTAAACCATTCATACTTGTTATGCAAACAATGCAAAAAGATATCATTTACGGCCCAAATGATTAGTTTGTTCATAATTTGAAATGGGATTTTGGTGCATAACAAGAATATTAAGTATTATGTGTTGTGTTGTGTTTTGTTATGCTGAAAATGCGTGGGCTTGTACTAGTTTAGATGTGTTTGATAAATGATAGCTGTTTATGCAAAAAACATATCCTAAATTTTTGTTTACATAAGTTGGGTTTCCGCCTGATATTTTGTTATTGGAATAGGTTAGAGAAAAAAAAGTACAGAATTCTTTTTGGATAGGTGTTTAGTGCTCATTTTGTATCTTTATAAAATTCAAGTAAAGTAAAAAATAAAAGGGCACGAGTATGAGTTCATAAGCATAGAATTGGATCCTAACAAATGTTTGTTTACTTTTCTTTTAATCAATCTTTCACAAATCTAAACATAGCGGTGTAATTAAGCTTTATTGAATTGCAATTAGTGTCGAATTACATGCAGATAAACTATTTGTGGAAATAGGTTATACTGTTGGGAATTGATTAATTTTGATCGAACAGTTCTGCTAGGCAATCCATTTGATTGATCTTAAATTTGGCAGGCTGGCCAAATGCGGAGCAGCATCAATTGGTTCTTTTTTCAGGTTTGCGATTTTCCTTACAAGTTCCTGTAAGCTTTTCATGCTTTTTATTTTTTTTAAATGTGGTCAATTCCATGCCGACGTTTTTTCTGTGTTATAACTTCTCCTGTCCCAGTTTCTCCATTTTTTTAGCAGTGGATATGGAAAGTTGTTTTTTAGTTTTGAAAAACAAGTATCAAGTAAGATTTACTTTTGGAGCAGCTCAATATAGGCCATGATCTCTGGCTCTGTAGAACTTCTTTAATTTATGTGAAAAGGTGCTTTATAAAATAAGGGAAGAGAGTTTGGGTATTGGTAAAATTGAACAATGGGGTCTAGTGGTTCAAAAGTCATCATGTATTCTTCTTGGGTTGGTAATAACATAATCAATATCTAGTTTAATGTGCCAACATCTGCTGATTCACAGTCATACACACATGTTTAAGTTTTCAAATTCACAACACATGACTTAAGTGTTTAGGAGTTCATATGCTACTAATTTTTTAGTTTAGTTCATTTGGTCTTGTGTTCTCTTGATGTTTCGTCTGTATTTATTATTTGGTTATTAAAAGTGATGGTTTGATGATCTGGCATGTTTCATATGCTTGGGGATATAAAGCCAAGGAATTATGCACCCTTGTTACCTCATGTTACATAGTTGGTATTTATACTGTATTGTTATTTTTACGTCTTTGTTTCTTTTTCTTAGTTCTTACAGTGGTTTTGGCAACCATCCATTGATCTATCATGTATACTTGGAATCATCGTGATCCATCAATTATGCCTTCCTTTTTTTCGCGGAAACTTTTTCCCAATTAAGCTCTATTAATCTGCGCTGTATCATTTTTATTTATCCTACATGGTGTAACGATTACTTGCTTACCTTTTTGTATATTACTGGTCTTTTCTGTTGCTTCATTAGTGTCTGCTCATCTTGCAATTGATGGTTAGGATTTAGAATTAAATTTGCTTTAAAAGTTTCTAGATTGCTGTTGAAGGTTCTTATTTATTTATTTCCCTCTTCTTCTTTTTTTGGGTATATTTGAGGGGTAGCAATCAAATAAGGAGCACATATCCAACCCTTATTCTTCATTTTTTAAGATACTTGATTTACCGTAACATTATTATCCATTAGATCATAATTCCTAACTATATGTTCTTGTTCGTAGTATGTGAGTGTTGTAGGACTTTTACGTCTTGGAAGGAGCAAATTAACAAAGCTTGACTATTGACTAATCACAAGTCATTGAAAATACTCTCTCCGTCCTAAAATAAGCGTCTTGTTTCCTTTCCAAGAAGTTAGTTATGCACGAATTACCAATAGCTTCCCTATAATAAGTTAGTGCCCCTTAAGTTTGTTACAACTCATGTCTGGGAATAAAAGAAGAAATATACAACAGTGATTAACTACTCCTTATTTTTTCTCAAAATATAAAGTAGGACACTTATTTTGGGACAGAGGGAGTATTTAGTTTTTACGCAAGATGCAAATAAATGGTATGCATGGAAGATATGATGACTGTTCTTTATCTAGAGGCTGATAATCATCCTATAACTCTGTATTTTTGGATTATATCTCCAATAATTTAAACATTATAGTTGCAAACTTGTTACCTCAACAAACAAAGAATGAGTTTCATGATAACTGAATGCTCTGTTATCTTCATGTATATGTCTATTTAGATTCTTAAATGATTTAGACCCTCTCCCAGCAAATAGTTTTAGAAATTTGAGAACATGATAGCTCTGTAAATTGTTTAAATTACACATGCGATTTTACATTCTTACAGAAAAATAAATTTGACACAAGCATCCAGAATTCAGTGATGAGTAGAAGGCATAAAGAGTGTACAAATGTAAGAAGTCCTCAAATACTAAAAAATAATTATAATAATAGTACGAGTTATATTGGTACTTAGACATATGAGAACATTTATCAATAGCAAAATTGTGGATTTGTAAGTAAGAAATGTGAATTTTCCATTCAATCACTGTATTTAAGTGAATTTGCACCATTCAATTCTCTATGGCAAATAGATATGCACTTGATTCTATTTCTGTCCAATAATATAACCGTACAAATGAGGATGCTTACAGAACCAAGTACTCCAGCTCATAAAGAAAATCAAATAGATTATGATAATTACCTCAGTCATGGTCGCTACCTTGAAACCTAGATTCCTGATCAATGCCCCTCGAGTTGGAAGCATCTGTAGGCAGAGTGCGGCGTTCAAAGAGGACAAGCTGTAGAAGCTTTCTCCTTGCATCATAAACAGGATTTGGTTCAATCAAACAGCCACTTACATAAGCTTCTCTAAGAAAAACCGTATGCCTCTCCCCTTTGGCTGACAAATAAAACATTCCTGGGTGATCAAGGAACAAATCCCTTATATTCAAATCAATCCCAAAGCAATTCCTGAAATGGCTAATCTTCTCCACCTCAACCATCTTCTCCACTGTCAAACTCAAAAACTCATGAACCACAGCAACAGCCCGTTTCTCCAACCCCACAGACCTCTTCTTCTCCCCAATTTCCTCATACGGCCCAATGTAAGGCAATCTCTGCCACTTCTTAACTTTAGCCTTGAAACCCTTGCTCAACCTCATCCCCGGAGGAAACTCGTGTTTGAAACTATACCTAATTTCTGCCTCATCAGCACTGCAACCCTCTTTGCAACACTCCTTAGCCCTCCAATTCTCAACCTCAGCAGTTAAATCTCTGCTAGGCATTTCGTCGACCAGTTTGAGTACGTGAGTGTTGGGTTCACTACCGTCACCAAGCTTGAAAATATGAGTATTCCTCAGTATCACCGAGTCCTCAAAATCATCAGGGAGACCCAATTCTCTCCAGACATTGAAAATGGCCCGGAGGGGCACAGACCTGGATACCGACATTGATAGAATCCGAACCAATCGCTCCACAACAAGCGGCAAAGAAGCCTGGATAGCCGCGGCCTCGAGGTTCGAAGCCTGAATGGCCGCATCGGTTAATCTGCAGAGGTTCTGGGGATCGTAGAAAATGCGGAAGAAATGGGGGTACTGGCGGAGGAATGCGGCGGGGCCTTTGTTGAGGTGGAGCTTCCGGGAGTGCCTGGAGAGCAATTGGAGAGATACAGACTGTGGGTTTTGCGGAGACTCCAGGATCAGCTCCTGGATGGCGACTGCTTTGAGGAGATTCTTGTATTTATCCATGAATTTCTCGAAAGTGGGGTCTCTGGCTCGGGATGCTACGTAGTGGGCGGAGGAAGTTTTCCATCGGACTTGGGTGGGGATGGGGAGGCTCGAGTTCGAGTACTGATGGTGGGTTTTGGTTTTGATGATGAAGTTAAGAATGCGAGTGGCCATTTTAGGTGAGCAATTGGTTTAGCCTATGCTTTGCTCCCGTCTCACTCTCGTCTCCGAGACCGTCACTGAAGTTCTGAAAACAGACAACCCAAGCTCATAGTCATAGGGGTTCTCAATTTACGGTCTATACCAAAAATTTGGACAGGTTGAATTGGACCGAACTTGAGGCGGTCAAATTTTAGCCAGCCCGGTTACCACCCTAAGAGTTTCTTTGGTATAATTTTTGAAAAAATGGTAAGGAGATGTGGCAGTTGTCAGAATGAGTTGTAAAATATCGAGGATCAGGGTTGTCTAAATAGTGTCATAGAGGTGTAAAAAATCTTGTTTTGTTTGTAAAGTAGGCAATAAAACTAAATTTGAAATAAAGAATTGAGCAAAACTGCAGCTAAAGAGGTTGATAAGAAAAAACTCGGGGATTCCAGCTTCGAAGATGATCAAAATTCAAAGAGTATTTCAAGGTGAAATTAAAAAGTAATTAGTTAGGATCTTCGTTGTTAGTTGAAATGACACTTGCGAATTCTCGTGAATCTCACAAGCACCCTTCCAATTAACCCAACATTTTTCACTTTCGTACTTCAAAGAACGAATTTATTGAAGAAAAAGTAAAAAACTGTGAGCGTGAGTCATGAGTTGATCCCTTGTAAACATGACTCACAAGTCTCAAGTTCGAATTGCAAAACACAAATTTCATTTTCCCAAAGTGTAATTTGTGCCCCGAAAAAAGGTAGTTTTTGGGCTCCCGCCTCTACTTAGAATAAAGAGAAAATTAAAGGTAGCTACCCTGTACTTGACACATTTTGCATTGCATACCCTTAAACTACATTACCATACTTTTAGCTACCCTGAAGTATTTTTCAACTATTCTGTTAATATCTCTGTTCGTTAAGTTATGAAAAGACTAAAATACCCCTACGTTAACTTCTTAAGGTCAATGGTTATCAAACATATACTACCCACTTTCTTCTTTCTTCTTCATTGCAAGTTTGGAAATTTTAGGTCTTGTCAGAGATATTCTACTTCAAACATTGTTCCTGCATCACCACATTGTTCTTGCTTTGGAGTTCTTAGCGGCGTTCGAGTTCAAATTGGAGTTGAAGCTTGAGCGCGAGGAGGAAGATGGATCAAAGGGTTGTGTGTTTGCGAAATCGGAACAGTTTGAAAATGATCTGGTAAGTTCATTTTATGTTGGGTTTGTTTGATTTGAGGCGTCTGTGACTGGAATGTGTTAGGGCTTTTTTATTTGAAATTTTTGTGTTGATTTGAATGTTTTGTGATAGGGATTTTTTTAGGCAATGTGTTGTTCATGTCATTTTTTTCTGTTGGTTTGGTCAGATGGATGAGGGTAACGATGGTCTTGGAAAACCAAAACCTAAAATTCAGGAAGTACACTATGGAGAGGATTTTGTTGAGGAGCCTGAGTATGAGTATAAGGGTGGTGAAGTCAAGTACGTGGGGGATATACATCCAATGAAGTGCTCATGGGGCATAATACACGGTATTGCAGAAGATTTGGATTATGACCCTTTACTGTTTAGGGTTTATTGGAAAATTCTTGCCTTCTCATTGAAGAATGGAATCGAAGAGATTACAGAGGAGACTGAGATGAAGTGAGGGAGGGAGCTAATTTGGAAGGCATCCAAGGGTTGCTGAAATACAAGCAACATAAGCAAGAGAAGCCAAAGGTTTGGTAGTGCAGTAAATAGGTGTTTGAGGATGTAATAAAGGAAGGGTACAATGAGTGTGATATTGATCATACTGCGAATGTGCAAGTGGTTGAGGAATTGAGTTTTGGTGCTAGTGAAGATTTCATACCAGCTGGTATTGGGGAGGATGATGTGGATGAGAAAAATGGCAGTGAGGATGATGAAGTTGATAAGGAGGGTGAGACATATGTTGAAGTAGACAACGAAGGCGAGACAATGAAGGATGCTAGTAATGAACATGCTATTGAGAAGGATGCTGATAATGAAGATGATGTTGTTGATGAGGGATTTAGGGACCAATACATTAGAGATGAGCAAAGGGATAAGGAACAAGATGATCAAGTGAATGAAGAGTAAGATCAGCAAGTGGATGAGGAGCAAGAAGAGTAAGTGGATGAGGATCAAGATGAGCAAGAGTAAGATGAAGACGAACAAAATGAATGAGATGTTGAGGATGTTGAGTATCCAGAATGGGCAAGGAATAAGGTACAGATACCTTGGATGAAGATGAACCTCAAAATGTTGAAACTCAGGATTGGCAAGACAGATTGCATACTGGAGAGTCCAATAAAGAGAGGGAAAAAGTTCAAGCAGCTGATGATGATTTAGAAGATGAGTTGGAAGATGGCTTACAGGGGAAGGATGAGTGGGAAATGCCCATTTGGGACTCTGATAGTGATGGGAAAAACAAAAGAAAGAAAGAGAAGGTTAATGTATGGAACACTGACAATGATTTGCGTGATGTCGAGTTGGGACTTAGTTCCAGGTTCAAGGATGCAATGAACTTTAGGGGAGTGCTAAAACATTTTGATTTGGAGAAAGAATTTGACTACATATTCAGTAAGAATGAAGATGCAAGGGTAGGGTTTATGTGAAAGGAGCAAGGTTGCACATTCTACATCTGGTGCTCAAGGATGCAAGGCTCAACAGACATGCAAATCAAGACCTTCCATGGTGAACACTTTTGCCAAAAGGAAATGAGTAATGCAAAGCTCACACATGATTGGATAGATGCAAGATACTTGAAGGAGTTCAAAGATTTTCCAACTATGGACATTGAGTCACTGCAAAGAAAAATGCACAGTGACTTAGGGTATGATATGCCTCCACACACTGGATATAGGGCTTTGAACAAAGCCACGAAGCTGTTATTAGGGGATATGGTAGAACAATAAGCACTACTCCTTAAGTATGCAACTGCCATCTTACAGAGTGGTCTTGAAAGTAGATGTAAGATCATTGTTCAGAACTACATTAGTGCTGTCAACGAGACAACAACACCAAGATTTTTTAGAATGTATATGAGGTTCAAGTGCCAGAAAGATGGCTTTCTTGCTGGATGTAGGCCCTTTGTTGGCATTGATGGATGTCATCTAAATGTTTTTATGGTGGGAAAGTTCTGGTAGCTGTTGCGTGAGATGCGAATGATGGGGTGTTCCCCCTTGCCTTTGCCCTTGTGGAACAGAAGAACAAATAATCATGGAGATGGTTTCTGAAAGAGTTCTTCGATGACTTTGGCTCCAACGAAGAGAGAGGTTGGGTATTTATATCTAACAAACAAAAGGTTAGTGCACACTATTTTTACCCCTGATGTAATCAACTTAATACATTTTACTACCCTAACCTTTATAACTTATAACACATTACTACATTAATGTAATACACTGTATCTAATAATGCTGATCATTATATCTCAAGGTTTGGTTGAGCTCTTCAACCAATGGTTGCCTGTGGTGGAGCATTGATACTGTATGAGACACTTATATGACAACTGGTATGACCAGTTTCAGTTAGAGGAGCTTCGGAACCAGCTATGGGCATTTGCTAGAGCTACATCAGTGGAGAAATTTGAGAGGGGGGTGGAAAATCTGGAGGTCCTCATAAAGGAAGCTCATGACTGGAGACAATGGCCGACTAAAGGTTGGTGCAAAGCTTTTTTTTATTTTTTACAAATAGAGCTAGGAACTGCTGTCAATCAAACTCTAAGTCTAAGTGTTTAAATTCTTGGATTGGTAAGGCTAGAGGGTTACCTATAATTGATTTAAGTGAGTTTGTTAGAACCAAGTTGATGAAAAGGTTATATGCTAGAAAGAAAAAATTAAGTCAGTATGATGGGTTGCTATGTCCTGATATTAGGCTGTTGGTAGAGTATAATAGGATGGAAAGCAGAAACTGCTTTGTGAGAGCTAGTGGGGGAGGTTTATTTGTAGTGGAGAACAATGTGGGAAGATTTAGTGTTGATTTGAATGCAAGGAAATGCATATGTATAGACTTCCAACTAGGTTGGATACCATGTTGTCATGTCGTAGCTTATAATTTGCACCAAAAGGACAACCCAGAATTGTATGTGCATACTTACTATCACACTGCCACATTCAATTCCATATATGTTGGATAAATCATGCCTCTTCCAAGAAAGAGTGACTGGCGAATTGTGCAACTACCTTCTATCCATCCACCCCTCATTAGGAAGCCACCTGGCAGACCAAAGAAAAGAAGAAGAGTAGCAAAATCTAAACAAGTCAATCCAAAGAAGGTGAGCGAGGTGCACTCATAAATGACTTTCAGTAAATGCAAAACAAAGGGCCACAATGCAAGGACATGTTATGCTAAGGATTATGGAGAAACATCTACTCAAAGACAGAAAAAGCAAGACAAGAAAAAGAGTAAGAAGACTTCTGCAAAGGGAAAAACAAAGGCCAAGAAGAGAGGCTTGCAAGGTGAAGACAATGAGGGTACATGTGAGCCTTCTAATGCAGGGAAACCTGATGTTGTGGGCCATATGGATGCAGAAGAGAAGCTATCAAAGCAAGATTGTAGAGAACAAGGCTGAGGATTAAAGCTAGGAGGGATGTCAAGAAGCCTGCTCCAGTGCCTCCAACAAAGGTTTTGCCTCCCACAGAGACAGTCCCTCAAACAACTTCAGTGCCTCTATCAGATCCACTGAATCCAAAACAATGCACACCAGAAGAAGTTGAAGAAAAAAGCTTCAAACCATTAGAAGAAGGCAAAATTCATGGCAGACTGGTATTTATAGAAACAAAAGACATAAGCTTATTGTCATAAGAAGAACACTGAAAGAGGGTGACATATACCCAGAAGCTACAAAGGTCACCAAGGTAAGGGGAAAGGGATTTTATTTTAACTTCACTACACAGAAGCTTACCTTTTTCAATAACACTTTCTGATGATAGACAACTTTGTGGATGCAGGAACATGGAGATGTTGGAGCAATTTCTGATGTTGTGCCAGTTTCTACTGTGGAAATAGCTGAAGCTGAGTTAAGGGATCTGAGAAATCATGAGGTAAGAACATCATACATTGTACAAATCTATAAATGGATTCCAATCTAATACCTTATCTATTCACTTTTGTTATCTATTTTTTGTTGTGCACTAAGAATTCTCACAATTGCTCTCCTAAAAGAACCATAATGGCAAAGAGAAAGAAAAATGAAGGTTAGATGCATGAGCTTCAAGATTCACTCAAAAGCAAGGTTTACAAGGAGTGCAGCTAAGAAACAAACTGCAGTGATGAGGGCTGCTTCTCAACCAAATATTAGGTCACCACCATCACCAATGAAAGGACCCCACAGTCAGCCTTGAATTATTGGGGTGTTAGGGTATTTTTTTTGTAGTTTACAACAACTTCTGATGTATGATGTAGCATATGTGATGTTTTTTTTTTTAGCTTTTTGTACTAGTCATGTGCAAATTTAAGTTTTAAATGTCTTGAACAATGAAGAAGAAAATTTTCTTTTTGAACAATAATGTATGGCATTGGATACTTAACTGAAATTATGCCTTCAAGAATTGGTGCATCTGTTGGCTCTCTTTTACTTTCTTTTTCTTTGATTCTGTCCACATATCAAATATACCATTTCAATGGAAAAAAGATCAATTCAATGTCAAATTTTACACACCAATTTCAACAGCATTTCGCTTTCATTCATAATCCATGTCAACACAATTCCATTCATCACCTTCACAACTACCTACACCAACTACATTTATCACTACCTAACTATCCATACACATAGCCAACACTCCTGAAGCTAAACAAACTATAACAATAACTAGTCTTTTTGTATAACAAAACACATTTCTCTTTTTCATTCCTATCCTCACCAAATTTGCTTTTTCCATTTCATCATGGACATCTATTTCTTCATCAAATTGTTGCACCTTCAAAACGTTCATATTCAACAATGTGTTCTCCTTCATTAGCTACAAATTGAGGTCTTCCAATTCATAATTACTTCTCTCCAAATTCTTCATCTTATCATAAAGATTATGTAGCATTTTTTTCCATACAAACATGGTTCTGGATCCAACCATTCAAAGAAGTTGCATATGAAATTCACCTACAAAAATCAAACATATTATAAACAAATGAACTTAATTTAAGCAATCCGCTCAGAACAAATGAACTTTGGGTTGTTTTCAAATGAAACCAATAAAACAAATCTCTTTCGTTGTTTTCAGAACTAAAAATTAGGGTTTCAGAACTAAAGATACTTACAGAGTATCTTCTACAGCTGAAGAATCTTCTTCCTGGGTTGTCTTTCGACCATGATGTACGAATTGAAGCTAAGAGTCCACACTCGCAAAACAAACCTCTCATATTTGTTGACCCCTTCCTATCTCCTATGACCGCATTCCACCAAAAACTACTTCTGCTTTGATTTCGACTCAAACCCCTCAAAGTTCCAACGAAATCACAGCATCACTCAACCCTTCATGTCTAAGAACCCTAAATTTCGAACAAGTCAAGGAACATTATCATTGAAAGAGACAAAGGCATTCTTACTATTTAGAAAAAATATTTTGACATGTGACCGACACGTGATACCAATAAACGAAGTTTATGTTTATTTGGATGGATGGAATGATTGAAAAAATGTTCAGGGTAGTCAAAAGTATGAAAATTTTGTTTAGGGTATACAACGCAAAAGGTGTCAAGTTGAGGGTAGTGACATGTAATTTTCTCCAAACAGAAAACTATTTCCAGAAAACAGAAAATGAAATTTTTTTCCATAACTAAACGCACCTTAAGCTTTTCTCAGCTCTCATTGTCGAGGGAATCTCCAACGTTGTCTCCAGAAGAGGCTATGCCACAACATCACAAGGTGTTGCGTCGAGCTTGGCGAAAGGAGAAACAATGACCATAATGAAGAAAACAGAGGCGACGGAGAAGGTGGCATGGGTCCCAAATCCGGTCACCGGTTACTACAACCCGAGAATTGAGAGCCAAAAATTGACGTGGCAGAGCTACGAGCCTTGCTATTGAAAAACTAGACCAAGAATAAAATTGAACCGTTAATCAATGGTTAATTAAATTAGTTGGTGGTGATGAGACTAGACATAGTTTAGAAGATTATTTGTTGTGCGATTTTCAATTGTTTGTAACAGAAGCTTCTCTCTTGCTCTTATGTTTTGAGTTTTTGTGGACTTTAAGTTTATTTTAATGATGAAATAATAATGATAAACACAGATGATTTGTTACTAAAATTTCATTTGAAAATTGGT
Organism: Pelargonium transvaalense; assembly: GCA_036897505.1. NCBI lineage: Eukaryota > Viridiplantae > Streptophyta > Magnoliopsida > Geraniales > Geraniaceae > Pelargonium > Pelargonium transvaalense. The sequence goes on along the minus strand of JAYMTI010000132.1, from coordinate 1,501 downwards.
TTGATTCGTTAAAATTGGAACGTGATAGTAATTTTGAGATGAATTTTAGGACATTCCAAATTCCAGCGACCGGAATCTTCAAGTAATAAATTTTCCAACGCAGAAAATTCAAATATTCAAATAGAGGATGGTAAAATGAAAGAGATGGTAATTTTGTCATTTTATATGGTAAATTAACACCGTTAGTCACTTACAGATGAAGTGAAAACATAGGGTAATCATCAGTTTTGAAAACAAAAAATTGTAGTCATGTGTTATAGGACGCTCAAATTTGATGGCATCCGTAAGAATGCATTCATTTTATATTTTAAGACAAAAATGTCACGTTAGATATTGCAAATGAATCATCATCACAAAATTTTAAACAATCTGAACACAACGTAACTTGAATACCTCTAAAAATATTCAATATGGTACTCAAATTGAAGATTTAATTGTCACGAGTACAAACGTTCAATCCGATTTTAAATCACAACTCAAAAGAATGGTAAAATTAAGAAATATGATGTGAAATACATACTTCTCACGTCTTTCCGAAGAGAAGAACTAATCATGCGAACTTCTGTAACCAAACAAGCCCCGGCTCGAGCCTAAGCCGTGCGAAATTGAGCCAAAATTGTGGGTTTGGCTCATCCAAGCCGGGTTCTACTCAATATGTGGCCAGAATTTTGCCACATGGCATACATGTAAATTTCTCCTAAATGATATGAGATAGATAAATGAACAGAAATCGTGATTTGATTGAGGGAGGAAGAGGTGGCTGTTTCACGGCGCTTGTCTTCAGTTTTGTTTTGTACTTGTAAAGAGTACAGATTGCTGAGAATGATGCCTATGGCTATGGCTGTGGCTATGGGGAATACACAACTTTCTTCATATTATAAACTCATAACAACTACTACCAGTAAACAGTATCGGTAATTGAGTGATCGAAGTTGCAATGTAATTCTGTATACACGCACTGCTGATGAATATTATCATATTGCATAGGAGACATTGGCGCAATATGTGAACTTGCTGTACCTACCACATACAAATATTATCCCAACTATTTACTACTTGAATATACAATAAAACTATTACTGTTGTCGTTTTCTCTCATGCTCATTGAAATTTTTTACTGACTTTAAAAACACAATGCTCAAGTTATGAATGTATGGTTTAAAAACCGAAATCTTAATATTGAATGAAGTAGTTTGAGATTCCAAATTTCTCTGTAGGTGTTTTCGTTTGTGTTAAGAACAAACCAACTAAAATATTAAGCTGATAGTTGAAGACACAATAATAGTTTATATTTTAATAGGGCTACATATATTTGGGCTTCTCAAACTAAAAGTTCAACCTTATTAGTAGGGTTTCACTTGCACTATTATATATTAGCCTTTCAATTCTATTTTATCCGATGTGAGACTTAATCATATCACCCACTTCAACATAAGTTGTAGTTAAATGACTTAAAAATGTCAATTGCGAGTTTGCGAACCCACTTAAAACAACTCATGGT
>JAYMTI010000131.1:0-13510 GCA_036897505.1 Pelargonium transvaalense | reverse complement strand
ATTCCGCTGGTAGAGCATGTATTGATATGTACATAGAGATGGGAGTTTTAAAATTTGATTTTGGAGTATTTATATTGCTGCAATGAATATCCAATTTGGTAGAGACGATCTGCTGTGAATATGTCTGAGGGGAAGAAGATACTGTTGACCGGCGCTTCCGGTTACTTGGGCGGTCGGCTCTGCCACGCCCTCCTCAAACAGGGCCACACCGTTAGGGCCATGCTCCGCCCTACAAGCGACCTCTCCTCCCTCCCCCCGCCCTCCTCCGCCGGACCTTTCGAGCTTGTCTACGGCGACGTCACCGACTACCGCTCCCTCCTCACTGCCTGCTCCGGCTGCCACCTCGTCTTTCACGTCGCCGCCTTGGTCGAACCTTGGCTTCCAGATCCTTCTAGATTCTTCACAGTGACCTCCAATCTCTCACCTATCCACTGTTGACTTTCGTTTACTTTTGAAAACTACATTTTAAATGTTTTGAATTAGGTCAATGTTGGGGGATTGAAGAATGTGTTACAAGCTGTTAAGGAGACGGAGACAGTAGAGAAGCTGATATATACATCTTCCTTCTTTGCGCTTGGATCAACTGATGGATATGTTGCTGATGAGAGTCAAGTATACAGATCTTTATTAGTGCTAATTTTTAAGGAAATTCTCCCAATTAAATCATTTTGCCGTTGCTTTTGCTTTTGGAATATGAGGGATTGAATTGTGATGATAGGTCCATCCTGAGAAGTTTTTCTGCACAGAGTATGAGAGATCAAAAACTGTTGCTGATAAGATTGCATTACAAGCTGCAGCTGATGGGGTTCCCATAGTGCTGGTTTATCCTGGTGTTATTTATGGTCCTGGCAAGGTCACGGCTGGAAATCTTGTTGCTCGGTTGGTACGGTTAATCACTTGCTCTCTTTTTTTTCCCTATCTATCTCAGGATTGTGCAATCAATAATCACTTAATTGGTATCATTGTAGTTTGTGTTCAAATGGGAAACAATGTTTGTAATTGGTATCACTTACTTTCTTCTAGTAGGATTGTATTGGTGTGAACCACCTGGTTTAATCCGGATTCGAAAATTGCAATGAATGTAATAATCTTGCATTTTTTAGGTAGCTGGTAGTGCTAGCTAACTGAGGAATAAATGAAATAGATGGAACTGGATTTGTTAGGTATTTGTTTTCCCCCTCTTGTTCACAGATTGATTTTGTAATATTTTGATTTTGTGTAAACTGTTTTGGCTGCTACTGCAATAGATACCTGGTTTTTCATGTTAGGCAATGATGCCCCACATCAATGGTGGTATTGTTGATAAAGAAGACTGTGTGGTTTTCTCTCAATATATTTTAAGTATTTTTATGTGATATTTCTTCTCTACCAAAATGAGTGTCCACTCTCTTTAAGAAAAATCCCAAATGAGTGCCCACTTTCCCTATTGGTAGCTAGTTATGCATGAATTAGCGACAATATTTCTAAGGTAAGTTAAACTAGAAGCCCTTAAGTGTGTTATGTCAAGAGCACATAAGAGCATAAGGGGGAAAGTATAACCCCAAGTCCCTAACTTATCCTTAATTTTTACAAACATAGAAGAATTGACACTCATTTTCGGACAGAGGGCGTACTTGACTAAGAATGTACATTCTGGATTTCATCAACATTACCAAGAGGGGAAGTACTTTTGTTTTCTTCTTCCTTTTTTTTTCTTTTTTCCTGAGAGGCTCATCCTTTTGTCAAGACAGAAATTGGAGTAATATTGTGCTCACTGAAACTTGTTACTTTGAGAGAATGTTCAGAATTGGTAAATTTTCTAAACCAAAGTGTTTTGAGTGCTCTTCTTTGTCTGTGCTTCTTTCTATTTTCCTGTGTTCAGAATTTCTTGATAAATTATTCACAGGAATGATTACTGGACAATACTTTCCATTTATTATTGTAATAATCACTAATTATCTACAATGACTACACACTTGCTCCTTGTTAATCGCTTCTGTTCATTTTTTCCCTGCCAGTTGATTGAACGCTTTAATGGACGGTTACCTGGTTATATAGGCTACGGGAAAGATAAGTATTCTTTCTGCCACGTTGACGATGTTGTAGAGGGTCACCTTGGAGCAATGAAGAAAGGTCGACCTGGTGAAAGATATCTTCTTACAGGAGAAAATGCATCATTTGTGCACGTTTTTGATGTAGCTGCTATCATCACTGAAACAAAAAGGCCTAGGTTTAAGATACCCCTATGGGTTATTTTGGCCTGTGGTTGGGTATCAGTTCTCGTCTCTAGAATTACAGGAAAACTTCCTTTGATTAGTCCACCGGTATGTTTCATCATTTTTGCACTTGAATATATTATAGTTGATATCTTGTTATTTCTTTGAATGTGTCAGCATGCTGTATGTTGAATAATATCTCTGCATGATTTGGTACTTGAATTCCTAAATTGTAAGCCTTTATTCACGCAAAGGAAATGCTTAAGAATCTGAATAAAAGATATAAAGAGTGGAGATTCTTTGTAACTACAGGAAGCTATTTTTGGATTCTACTCCAAATTACTGTTGCGTCCATAGTCCATAACATTACCATTTACATCATTCCATCAGGAAAAATAAATAAGTTAAAAACCATTTATATGAGCTTGTTTTGGGTGCTACCAGTAGTGGTTTTGCCAGTGGGGATTGTACACTGGCTGTTTTGTGCTATGTTTTCTTCTTAATACATTCTTACAAGTGTTTTGTTAAAATTTGGAGCAGACAGTGTATGTATTAAGACACCAGTGGGCATATTCTTGTGAGAAGGCTAAAGCTGAGTTGGGTTACAACCCTAGAAGCTTAAAAGAAGGGTTAGAAGAGGTGCTACCTTGGCTGAAGAACTTGGGCCTACTAAAATACTGAAAGTATTGGCACCCCGGAGTCTTTTCCTGAGTGTATGTTGTTTCCGTGTTTAACTCCAGATCGATAGGTTAGCTGATCTGAAGTTGGATATTGCTGTGTCATTTTGAGTAGTATCGAACACATTAGTGTTGAAACTATGTAAAGTAGCTAATTTGTATCAAAATGAAAAGGCTGAAGTGTAGGTATCTGCTATGCATCTCGTCTTTGTTGAAACCATCCACTTGTGATTTACTCATTTTGTTCTAGAGTGAGTGTCCAATTTGTCTTGCATTTTTGACGGACATATATCTGGAGTCAATTGAGGAAAATGGGACTCCACCAACGCCATTTCTTTCAATTGACTGACTGGAGCTTAGCTATCGGTTTCCTTGTGTAAAGATTATACACTTTGGAGTTGTATCTGTGAAGACTATTGAACATGTGATTGAATCCTATAGAAATATAGATGTGGGTACAATTCTTGTTTTGTTATCAAGTTAAATATTAGAGTATTGAACTGACTGCAATGGCCTTGGATTAGGTATGGGGTTGAAAATTGAAATTGAGATTGGTTTGCTTTGGTAAGTTGGGCCAGACAGCTGCATGTTGATAGCTGAGACCGAGGTCAAGGTCAAGGAAAATCTACCCCCAATCGCTTGATTAATTTATTGTGTTTTGAATGATACATTTTTCTTGAATGATGTCATTTTTAAGGTTAATACCTAAGAAAGTCACTGTATTTTACAAAATCACAGTTTTGTAATTTAAGCCGATTCAAAATTTACAACTTTTCCATGACAATATAGGTAACAAAATTTATATTTTTTTCGAAGTTTTGATTTACAATTTATTTATTTTCAATGCAATAGTTTAAATTCTTTTCAACTATTCCCTCAACAAACAAAAAAAAAATCTTTTCAACTAAACATATAGAATATTATCAACTTTTCATAAATATGTATTTATGTAATACTCCATCTGTTTCAAATTAAATGCTACGTTTCTCTTGCATTTTTGTCTTAAAATAAGTTTCTTGTTTCATTTTCTAGTAAGTTAGTTATGCATTAATTGTTAACAATATCCTTATAAAAAGTTAGTTAGGATGTCTCAACACGTGATCATGAGGATACAAAGCAAACATACAACACTAACTATTCTTTAATTTTTTTCAAAATAAAAAAAAAAGACACTTATTTTGAGACGGAGTGAGTACTCATTTATGCTACCTAGAAATCATAAATTAAATCAACAAATAGAAACTCGACATATAGTGCGTGAGCACCATGCCTTCTCTTATCGCAAGACTAAACACTTCAAACACCAACGATAATTTCAGAGGTTCAAAGAAGCGCACGGGAGAAGGCAACTAACTCTCTATATAGCTTTCTCTAGTGAGGTATGTTCCGAATACCCCCGAAGTAGATTTTTACTCTCACATTCAAATCGATTTCTCAAACACACATTCGTTTCTCTGCTTAACAATGTGCTACTTTTGTGCAAACTCCAAAAACTCAAGAACGAAAACGAAATAAGACGACCGACACATTTTACTCATTGAACTTGAATTAAGAAGCACATCACTCGTAAGAGGATATTCAATGAGAGGTGTTAAGAGAGACTTTAAGAAGCTTAACACTTTTTGAAGATGTGTTAAGCATTGAAATAGTATGTACTAAGGATGAGATGCTAAGTTTAGCACCAAATGCTAAACTCTATTTGTTTCACATTCTCTCTTTTATTAGCAATTATTAAGTGTATGCTAAACATTGAAGTGAAAGTTGTTAAGAATGTGCTAGACAACACATGATGGGGGGACACACCAAAAAAAATGTTAAAGTATTAGAGTTGGGCCAAACGGTCGAGAAGGTTTAGATTTCTTTTGTGATATCAGGTTCGAGTATCTGACTACGACGTAATAAGATCAAATTTATTAATGGTGATGACTCGTATACCCATCCTTTTGTTTTACAGTGCTTGACACCATAGATGTATACTTTTCTTCCATCATTTTCAATATGCATACGTGGCATTACCAAAACTGGATTAACTCAACCCATCATTATCTTATATCAAGGCGGGATTTTGATTCAGTTGGCTAAACTTGTTGCAATAAACAAAATAAAAATCTAGTTGTAGGGCCATTAACAACAAAACGGTGCGTATTTGCCACGTCGGGCAGGCCAGTGGAAAATAAAAATAAAAAGCTTCATTTGCGCTTCCTGTGTCTCCGGTCTCTCAATCCCAAGTTCACAAGACAGACAACAAGTACACCAATAATGGTATTTCTGCACCGCTCCGGGATCCGCGTCTCTCGATCGCCGCACAATCTCCCATTCCCCTCCGTCGTCGCATCCACAGCCTAATCTCCACGCGCCGCCGCAATCGTCGTCGCTTCCTGTATGTTTCTTCTCCCCTGATTCGCACCGCAATCAACTCTTTCGAATTCGTCTTCTACTGCATTGACTTTCGTTTTCTTGCTGATTCTTCTATTAATGATCAATCTGAGATGGATTGGTTCGTCTTTTTGTATTTCACTTTTTGTGGCATTTCATCTTGATATTGATGTTTGGTCGTTTATTAATTGGTGCGTCATTTTCGTTCAAGATCTCTACTATTTTGTTCTGTTCATCGCCGTATAATTAACCTCGTTTCTGATATCTTTGTATGCTTTAATTTCCCTTTGCCGTTATTTGTGATTTTGTTATGATATTTGATAAATTTGAAACGGAACAAGGGTTCTGAAGGAGGAGTTTGATTTGTGTGGCTTTGTGTTGTTTAGTGGTCTTCTTCCGGGATTGTTTAGCAGCGGTTAGAGGACTAGGGGCCAGTTACATTCTTTGAGAAGAAGCTTTTATTGGGAATCTTGGGTGAAAAAAGATATTAATAATGTCAGCTAAAGGTGAAAATCATCAAACCATCCCACTTTCGATTCTGCTGAAGCGTGAATTGGCCAATGAGAAGATTGAGAAACCTGATATTGTACACGGAATGGCCAATCAAAGCAAGAAGGGTGAGGACTTCACATTTGTGAAACCGGAGTGCCAGAGGGTTGCAGGAGATGGGGTCAGCACTTACTCAGTTTTTGGGGTAATTTCTCTCAGTTGTAGATTTTTGTTGCCTTTGTTATCAAACTGTGCCCTGTAAGCATAATAATGTATGTGCCACGCTGTTTAAATCAGTAGAGATGCAACCTCTACTACTGGAGGTTCTCAGGATTAAAGACTTGGAGTCAACCTTCAAGATTTGATTTTAAAATGAGTGATTAGCTATAAATACCTACTTATCAACAAGGACAATAATGTCATTACTCATTACCATATCTGATGTTACGATATATGTGATATATTTCAACAATTACTCGATATTTGACGTAAGTGGAAAAAGAAAGAAGTAGAAGATAATATTTTAGTAGGGGGAATGTATGATGGGACATTTCAGGTTAATTAAAAGGTTAATATCATGAGCTCACACCCACTAAATCATTCAAAAAAATAATAAATGCACAACATTCAATGCTAATAAGTAATAACCGATCGATAGCCATTACACTCTAACAATTGGATAGGGTTAATGTACAGCTTATGATGCCATTAATCTCATACGAACCACCATTCTGGATGACTTAGTTCATTTTATAGTTAGTTCCTGGAACTTCTTAATATATGCATTTCATAGTTAGTGTCTGAATCTTCTCAATATCTTAGTTCAGCTCAATATATGAATTCTTTTGCTTTCTCCATATTTGAAGGTTACAATTGATATTATTTTATTGTGCATGAAATAGTTGATGGGTTTGTAAATTTGTCATTTATAATTTATGTTGGTTGTTCCTCTAATAATGTGAAAACTCAAGTAGCACAGGTCCTTCACTTTCTTTATGAAATACTGGATTATTCATATTAGTTAGAGAACATCATCACGCACAGTTGAGTCACCAGCTTTGTTTTGCAGCTATTTGATGGGCACAATGGGTCTGCTGCTGCTATCTACACTAAGGAGAATCTCCTGAATAATGTCTTGAGTGCTGTTCCTTCAGATCTAAACAGGGATGAATGGATATCAGCCCTTCCAAGGTCTTTGGTTGCAGGCTTTGTAAAAACTGATAAAGATTTTGGAGAGAAAGGTATTAGTAGTTTCTTTGTAAGATGCTATCAGAGCAAATTATTTTGCTACAACCTTTTTTTTTACTGATTTGCATTCATGTAGTCTTTGTTTGACCAAAACCCTTAAGTTTGGATTAAAGCATGCCTTACATGGTCAGACCACACAACATTCTCCAGACCCGTATCTTAGGGTGCTCGAGATAAAGGGGTTAGCACAAAAAGGCGCACTCCAAGGGCATCAAGCTTGGAGATTTAAATTACTTATTAATTAAAGTATTTTGATATTATACATCCTCAAAAGTTTTAAATTTAACATTCAGTTGTAATTATTAATTTCCACGCTTATTATTGTGTTAAATATATTATAAATTTTGTTTTTAGTCATATTGCGCCTACTTTTCCTCAAGTGCGTACCTCCGTCTAGCGCCCATGCCTCAAGATCTTTTTCCCTTGTGCTTTTAATAACTATGTTTTGGAACACCCCTTGTTATTTTGATGGTTACTCTACACTTTAATATATAATTAACATAAATCCATGCTCTTTTAATGAAATGGTGTTGCCTGAACTCTGTTTGTTGATTCCTTTTAAGAGATTCATCTTCAGTTAATACCGAAAATAAAATTTAAATTGTGTAACTTATGGTGGTTGTGTAGCTTCAATTAAAAGGTGAGATGGGGGTAAACTGCCTAATATGGTTTTGATATGTGCAACATAGGGAGGTTAGTGATCCCACAAGGAAATATGAGAATTCAATTACGAGAAACTAAAAGAACTAGGGGTAGGCTTAATTATAATGGAAAGAAGTGACTAGTAAAATGACTTGGTTGTTCTTGTATTGATTATGTAGTTACTGAAATTTTAGATTAAGGTTATTGTTGGCTCACTTGTATTTATCCTGCACACGTCGTAGGCATGGTATAATAATTCGGTGTATGTGTGTGTGTTGGCATGTGGATGCATTTATGTGGCAACCATACATGCCACTATACCACTTTGTTACATATATTTGTGTAACAACTCTTGCCTTTTTCTTTTCACGTGATATGAATGATTCTTATACATTCTTATGTTTACCTTTTCAGCTCACACATCAGGAACAACGGTCACCTTTTTGATTATAGAAGGATGGGTCTTAACTGTTGCTTCTGTTGGTGATTCTCGTTGCATACTTGAAGCTGCTGATGGGAGTCTTACATATTTGTCAGCAGATCATAGACTTGAATGCAATGAAGAAGAGTAAGTTACAGACATAATCTGTTTAGTGAGTTATAGATAAACCCTTTGTATTAAGGCAGTGTTTTTACATATATATTTCAACAGGAGAGAGCGCATTACTTCAAGCGGGGGTGAGGTGGGGCGCCTTAACACTGGTGGTGGTGCTGAGGTATCTTTTCTTCTCTTAAACATTGATTATTCCACGTTGTTTCCAAATTGTTGAGTTTCACTATCTGCTACCTATCTTTTTTTCATCACTTGAACTTTATATTGTCACTGGATTTGTGCGAACTTATAAACTGGAACAGAATGACCAAATTGGAAATAATATGTCAAAGGTAGCCACTGAGTTCATGAAAGAAAGCATGTTCAAATTTTTAGAAGAATTAGATTATATAGGTTACCAGTTAACCTGCCTTACTGTCAGTGGATTTAAGATTTAGAAGAAATAATTTATAAAAATGCCTAAAATATGATATAAATGGAGCTTAGATGAAAAATTCAAACATACTCCATTACCTTAATCTGTGTATAATGATGATAGAGAGATTATCTTCCAATGGTATTCTTCAACAAGATTCAGTGTCCATATTTATATTAGATTGGAGTGTTTGATTTAATAATGTGAATAAAATGAATAAAATGCATGCTGTCTGATTCAAACAATGATTCTTTTGTAGTTTGGTCCTTTGAGATGTTGGCCTGGTGGCTTGTGTCTTTCACGGTCCATAGGAGATATGGATGTTGGCGAATACATTGTTCCTGTTCCTTATGTAAAGCAAGTGAAGGTTTGTTAGTCATGTTATCATTTGTACTTGTACACTCTCTCCAGCATATGCTAGTAATTATTTACTTACTTTCCTAGTTTCCTTAGCTTTTGCTTCTGGAACTGGAGCAAAGAATGGGTCTAGAAAATCCAAACATAATGATTACCCTTTCTGTAACTTTTGTAGTGCAGATGCTATTTAGGCTATAGGATGTCAATAGTATAAGTGTATGTTGGTTGCCCTAGTATTCATATATCTGTATACAAAATAACCAGTAACATCAGCTAAACAGCCAGAGGCTTACAAGAAGAGGAAGTAGTGAATTATGTTAATACATCTGAGATTCTCAATACATCTATGTTAATGACCAACAGCCTTCAAGTTTCAAGACCAGATCTAATAGCTGTGTAGAAAATGGTGAATCGGTTGCTAAGCTGGTTTGATATTATAGTTCATTCCCTTCATTGAAACTTCACCTCTTATGAATTTATGGGCTTGTCTGATCCTGCAAAATGTGGCAATTTCTTTCCATTTCTGATAGTAGAAAATGCAGTAGTAATTTATTTAGTAAAGACATGAATGGGATGGGATCAGCTGAAAATCATACTCATCACAAAGAGAATAAAAAAGAAAAAGGGTGGACTAGTGCATGAAGTTAACACAGTTGTAGGGTCTGGCTTGAGTAATTTTTGTACGCAGCCTCATGCTTCTCGCCTTCTCGGAGAGGCTGTTTCTCTCTCTTGAGAGAAAACAGATTTGAGGTTCCGTTTAAAACTGGGCCACTGATGATTGAACCACTTTAGTTTTTTTTTATTTTTATCAATCTTTTTAATAATCATTTGTTTGTTTAACATTTCAACTTTGACATGCTGTTATTCTATTTGAAAAACTTTTCTTAATTTGCCTATATTTTTGGCAGCTTTCTACGGGTGGTGGTAGGATTATCATCTCAAGTGACGGAGTTTGGGATGCTTTGAGTGCTGAGGCAGTTTTTGATTGTTGTCGGGGGTTGGCACCAGATGCTGCTGCAGCACAAATTGTTAAAGTATGCCACAACCAAATTTATCAGCTATGTTTTTGATATTCTTGTAGGTTGGTATAATTAGGCTCCTGATCACTTTGAGCTACACAACAGGCGGGGCTATCTCTCTCTTTCCCATAACCCCTCCCACTTCACCTTATAGATTACAAACTTGAGACCTCCACCGAAATAGCCTTATGTTTGAACTTTAGGACGTTTCCTTGTGGACATGCTCTTGTTTCTGTACCTTATCTTATTATTTCTTTTTCTCTTGCAGGAAGCTGTGCAGGTTAAGGGGCTTAGAGATGATACAACTTGTATTGTGATTGATATGTTGCCACCTGAGAAGCCAGCTATGGCACCTCCAAAGAAGACGGGGAAAAGAGTGTTTAAATCCATGTTTAAAAAGAAGAATTGTGAATCAACTTCTCACGTAGATAATGAGTATATGGAATCAGATGTCGTTGAAGAAATGTTTGAAGAAGGATCTGCTATGCTTTCGGAAAGGTTTGTGCAGTGAAACTTATCATCAATTACAGTTGTATTTCAAACGTCGGAATTAGGGATCATGCTACTTATGTTTCTTGCCTGCTTCATAATGGTGCATTTCCCCTTTCTCACTACCATTATTGTTTTACATATATTGATGAAGCTCTTGTTTGTTTTTTGCAGATTAGATACAAAATATCCACTGTGCAACATGTTTAAGTTGTTCACATGTGCAGTCTGTCAAGTAGAAATGAAACCTGGGGAGGGTGTTTCAATACACGCTGGATCTTCAAATTCAGGGAAATTGCGTCCCTGGGATGGCCCTTTCCTTTGCTTAAGTTGCCAACAGAAGAAAGTCGCAATGGAAGGAAGAGGACAATCAAAATGTACTATGCAATTCACTAACTCAGTCAATTATTCTTACCGATGTAGAATATGACCCTAATTTTATTCTTGCTCTTTTTTTTTCCAGCTAGAGATAGCAGAAGTGAATAGCCAACTCTCTACAACCGTATCTGCATTTAACAAGAGCTAACAATTGTTTTGAACCTGGCATAACAAATGGGAGGATGGAGCTTTCACACAATGTTGATTCACTTGTACAAGGTTGTGAGCATTTAAGGTCCTTTTACATTACAAACTTCTGGACCCTTCTCTTATGTTTCCACTGTTGAAGTCAGAAGATCAAGTTAAAGGTGCTTGCTTGCTTTTCTGAGGGTATGACTTATCTGTGCATTACAAACACGTTGAGGTAGTTCTGTTCATCATTGTTTACTGATTTTTCCAGTTCATAGAGCTAACACTGAATGTAATATTACCATATAGGGAGTCTGATGAGAACTCAACATAGAACCATTTCAAATCAGGTAGAAAAAAAAAGTGATTGAATATTTGTTCATGTAGCACCAAATTTGATCCTACAATAAATAGATTTTTTTACGAGCAATTATTTTGTCATAGAATAACGTCTACCATAACTGTTGCTGTCCATTTAACTTTTTGTTATAATAGCTTGTTTGGAGAAATACATTTACTATGTTCCATTGATTGGTTCTTTGAGATTCATGAACCTTACAAGGGAGAAGCACATTCCCATGTGAGAAAAGCTTTTCTAATGAATGTGGGGACCAAATTTTACATAAACCGTTGAGAGGCTATAATTTTATGATTGTTGAAAGCCTGATAAAAGTCTTGGTCTTCTCGGACGTGCATTAGAAAAAAAAAAAATGGGATCTATTATGGGTACAGAATATACAAAACTAAGGGGTCCACCCACCGGTCCAGATGCTATACACGTGTGTGTGGCCTACCATCTACATTACGCACCAAGTATATAGCTTCGAATCTTATCCTCCTATGGTGACCACTTGACCAACGTTGTTCTTGTTTACATCATTTACAGGCAAGTTGCGTGCAAACGCAGAAGTGAAAAATGGGGTTGAACTCAAGTTGAATCATTGAATGGATGATGTCTCTGTCTCTGTGTCAGTGGCCGTGCATGTGCACGTGTACACAACAAGACTTTGGGACTTACCTTGTGTCCTGTCCTTGCCAACCCAAGAAAGAAAATTCGCCAAGATTGTGAGAATTTTGGATCTTCTGGTTATCTCATTTTCCAGTTTACACATGAATATGACATGTTTTATTTTTCTTTCTTGTACACTACTACTCTTTTAAGAAATGAAGTGAATATCTCTCTCTCCTCTGTTTCTTGATACCCTTGTCCTCCTCCTCTTCTTGAGAGATCAGTAAGTAATGGGCAATAAAACAAGAGATTATGATGATGAAGAAAATGATAATATCCAATTGCATTCCTGTTCCTCCTCTCCCACTCTCAGTCCGAACCATGAATTCTCCTTCACCATCTCCCTCCACTCTGTTTCTCCTGACACCAGAAATAGAGCATCCTCTGTTCATCAATCCTCCATCGCCATCGACCTCTCTCCAGCGGACGACATTTTCTTCCACGGCCACCTCCTCCCTCTCCACCTCCTCTCCCACCTTCAACCTATCTCCCCTCCATCCTCCACCAACTCCATTCAAAGCTTCTCCACAGACCAACAACAACCGAGCCAAACAAAAACAAAAGATCCAACCACAAGACAAATTAAAGGATGGTTCGCGAAATGGCTAAAAGGGTTGGAAGCTGTAAAGGAGACGAAGCAGAAGAGAAAGAACATCAGCCATGTCATCAAGAGGATGGTTCGGCCGTTGCTGTTCTTCAGGAGGAGGAATAAGGAGTTCCACCGGCCATACTCGCTTTCCGTGTCTGCTCCGGCTTCGATGAGGACGTCGCCGACGAACAGCGGGCTGCTTGTTGCGACGAGTACTAGTAGTAATAATGACAGCACCATGGAGGAGTTGCAAGCTGCGATTCAAGCTGCTATTGCTCACTGCAAAAATTCTATTGCTGTGGAAGACAAGCTCACGTCTCAACATTGATTCATTCGGATTTAATTTACATTTTTCTTCTTCTTGATGTAAATTTTAGTTTACCAGTTAATACTGATTTATTTTTTATTTAGTTTTCTGTCGTATGATCAATATATATACCTAATTTATGATTTAAGAAGGAAACTCATCCATCATAAAGTAAGTATCAACTTTCTCATTTTGATAAGACTTAATGATAAACTAATAAGAGTTCTAAAAGCATCTCTAATGGAGATTCCAAGATTCTGTCTTGAAAACACCATTTGATAGAGATGCATGCTAAGTATTGTAGTTAGAGTTGTCAAGCACTTAAGCAGAGATGATAAAGGAGAATATGTTTAGTACCAAAAGCTAGGCTAAGATACTAAGAATAAATGTGTGAAGCTTAACAATCAATGTTAAGTTCCATCATTTCACAATCTCTCTTCTTAGTATCAGATAAATGAGCAGTAGTCAACTTTTGGATAAAATGATTCCAGATCCCTGATCTTACGCATATTTTAAATTAGGCTCATGTTTAAGATTTTCACTTGTTGAACCTTTAACCTTACCAAAATTTTGATTTAAACTCAAGTGACCGGTTGTTCCAGGTTTGCCACTGACACGTCAACGTGTGTGCCACGTCG
>JAYMTI010000130.1:0-13519 GCA_036897505.1 Pelargonium transvaalense | reverse complement strand
ACCTTTTAGTAGTAGAAGCCCAAACCATTATATGTAGCCAGTAGCCTATTATTAAAACTTAACAGATACTATAGATGTTTTAACATTTGTGATTTTGGACAAGTGTGCATCAACTAACTGTCTCATTTTAAATGGTTTCAGGTTTATGTGGATGAGTTAGTTGAGGATGATTATCTTTTCATATGCAGTTCGCTTTATCCATCTATCCCAAGGAATATACTTTCTAAACTGATTTTATTTAATAAACGGTTACATGAAGACACAATAATATATCATAAATTTGCTCACAATGGTTCACCTTGGGAGTTTAATCTGCGAGATGTGATTCGATCCTGTGAGATGATACAAGGTATGATTTGTTCTCTTTCTACTTTTATGTCTCATCTAAACTGTTAATATGGTTAACATAAAAAAATTAATTTTTAAGATCTTGTTATCATAACCTTAGGTGCTCCAGAGAAGTCAAAAATTGATTGCTTCCTCAACATTCTCTATGTTCAAAGAATGCGTACGACCTCCGATCGCATAGAAGTCCTACGGCTCTATGAACAGGTTTTTGAGGTGAGGCCATTTATAAATCCTTTTCCTCAGGTGCAGTTATGTCCACAATATTTAACTGTTGGGAACTCTACCATTAAGAGGAGTTATTCTCGGTCATCTAGAATCTTAAATGATCAATTGAAGTTTATGCCTGGAGTTCGTCATTGCTTGGAAGCTGCTGTGCGTTGCGTTCAACATCAATGGTTGTGCATATTGGTTGGTCCATCGTCATCGGGCAAGACGTCACTGATAAGATTACTTGCTCAGGTAACTGGTAACTCACTGAATGAGTTGAATCTCTCTTCTGCAACTGATATTTCTGAACTACTTGAATGCTTTGAGCAGTATAATGCCTATCGTGAATTTAGATGCGTTGTTTCTCAAGTTGAGTGCTACATGAACGAGTACTGCAGTTTGCAATTGGAATCATCAGTATTCTATGGTGAAAAGAAAGATTTATTTGGGCTATGGCTGACCTTATTATCTAACATGGATTATGGTTCTGTATCTAGTTTTGCATCAATGTATGCTGAAAACTGGAGGAGCATTTCCCAATCTCTGAGTTTCCTTGTTGAGATTATTGAACAACTACAGTTGGACCTGGAGAAAAATCATTTTCCTGTCTCATGGTCAAGCAAGGACCTTAATAAAACCACGAACACTATTTCAAAACTGCAAGAAGACCTCCAGAGGAAACAATTTCCAGCAAAATTTGTATGGGTTGTTGGTCAATTAATTAAGGCTATAGAAAATGGAGAATGGGTTGTTCTTGAGAATGCAAATCTGTGCAATCCCACGGTATGTCAGTTACTGTGAATGCTTTTCATCCATATTTTGTTTCTCTTTTTTGTCACGGTTTCAAAACCTTTTACTTAATTTCTTTCATTTCTTTGTAATTGTTAATTGTAGGTTCTTGATAGAATCAACTCTTTAGTGGAGCCATCTGGATCAATTACAGTTAATGAGTGTGGAACGGTTGATGGTAAACCAGTTGTTCTGCATCCACACCCAAATTTTCGAATGTTCCTAACTGTTAACCCAAGCTATGGCGAAGTGTCCCGTGCAATGCGAAATAGGGGAGTTGAAGTATTTTTAATGCAACCATATTTGCTTGTTGGAAAGGAAAATGCTTATGGTTGTGAGGATTTGGAACTCAAGGATGTGAAGAGATTTATTGTTTTATCGGGTATTCCTGTTGGTAGATTGGTCTGTTCAATGGCCGAAGCACATGTCTATGCTAAGTGTGAAGGTCTACGGCTTAATGTTCACATTAGTTATCTTGAGTTAGCGCGTTGGGTTCAGCTCTTCCAGCAGCTTCTTATCAATGGAAATCAGCCTATGTGGAGCCTTCACATAAGTTGGGAGCACACATATCTTTCGTCTTTAGGTGAAGCTGAGGGATGGGGTATTGTTAGTCATGCTAAATTAGCCTATTTGTCGGTCACTGAATTGTCTAAACCTGATTCATCATGGGGATATTCTTTGAGCCTGCCTGGTGGATGGCCAATGCCGTTGAAGTTAAGAGACTTTGTGCGCTATTCAAAAGAAGCTTCCATCAAACAAACTTGTTCATATCTTGGCTTCTTGGGGGCTCAGTTTGCATCTTGTGAGTTGGGAACTGCCTGGGATAGATATTCTTTGGATAAAACTTCTGCTAGTGGTTATGCAAGAGCTTACATGATGGATACGATGTTGTTACATAAAATCATGTATTCTAAGTCTTCAACTGGGTTAATTTCATACTCATGCCAGAATGAATCCCCTAATTCAGCATTAGGTGATAAGTTATTATTTGCTGCCAACTGGACAATTGAACAGATCACTGAAAGGGATCTTAACCTGTACCTTATTTGGTTCAGCTGGTTTGGTTCTCAGTTGGAGCCTTTTTGTCATTTTTTCAAATCTTTCCCAAGTTTACTAAAAGAAGAATTGAAGCATCCTATCTGGAAACGTGTTCATGTCTGCCGCGAAGACCTTAAATCACTTCTGAATATAGATTTAGATGTACAGCCGATGCTTTCATTCGACTTGGTTGAATCAGCTGCTTTAGATGACAGGTCGAGAATGTCCTGTGAATTTCTCTCAAAGGCTATTAGTTGCATTGCTCTGTTAAGGCTGAGTCACCATCAATGGAATGCTGAGAGGATCTATGACTACAGTGATGAAGCTCAGTGCTTCAAGCCTGTACTGAAATCTTTGCAAATTTTGGAGAAGAAAATCCTTGATGTAGTTGTTGACTCTCTTTCCTTTGATCTTCTAGTTCAATTATACTGTGACTTACTGGACAATCACATATTATTTTGGAAAAATATTGTGGCATCTCATCTTGAGGACTTGGCAATTTCTGGGCGCTCTATGGTGAAAAGCATCACAAAGATGCAGGATATCTTTCCAAGTGCAGTTAACACTGTACTGGTAAACTCATTTCACCTTGTATCATAATCGGTTTTCCTTTTAATTTGCTCTAGTCAATATATAACTTTACTTTTTATGGAATAGATGGAGGTCAGGAATCTAGAAAAAGTTTGGCACTTGCAAGCACAAAAGTCATTGCTATGGGTTCATGGTGGTCATCCATTTTTGCCTTCGTCGTATGACTTATTTCATACGCAGCACCAGCTTATTGTGCTTTGTGAGTCATTTTGGCCCACAGAGAGGAGAAAGTCGTGGAAGCATGGTACAATATATTTATCATCTTAGCGTGCTTGCAAATTTACTAAATATATTTGTCTTGATTCTTTGATGTTTATTTTTGTTGCAGTGGATGATTGTCTCACAAAGGTTGTTGCTTCTTCTAATCCTGACCTTCGGTTACTTGCAATACAAGGTAGAAGCTCCATATTTCACTGTGATAGAGCATTGGATGTCATGCTGATATTTTTCCTAAGCTTTTCTTTTATTTGTTTTTGTTACTTTATTAGAACTTGAATCGAAAACCCTTTAGCTATGAATTTAGGGTCAATGTTTAAGAGAATAGGGAAATTTAACTATTCTTTGTTTCTAGCTCCTCATCATTCTTTTAGATTTATACTTTTAATGTGAAGTCAAAATCCAAAATATGAAATTCTTGTCCTTTTAACTTGACCAGTGTCACAAAAATGACTAAATGAATATTACGAGACTAAAAAAAATCACATTCAATGCTCCTGCTGCATTTATGCAAATAAAAAGTCAGTGAACATTCCCATCTACAATGCGGTGAACAGTTCAGTGTACCAGTGAACAATAAATTGCTCCAAAGAATTGTTAGAATATGAAATATTATGTAAAGTTCTGCACTTTGGTTACCTTGCTGTTCTATTGTAACTGTTATCCTATTGACTGTTTCTGCTCTTATAAAATAATTTTGCTGTTGATGCATATGCCTGGTGCTGTGTATGTGATATTATTAGCTGTCCTGTCATGCTTTTGGTAATGCAATTTTTACATGGTTGGCCTGCCTTGCTACCTTCTCTTCTGTTGTTTGCCCATTTTCTCTTATGCATATCCACTTTTTTCTTCGAACATTATGCTTCTAGGTATCTGCATGCCATCATATATTGTGCGCCAGTGTAGCGATGACATTGAGGTGGTTAAGCAGTTGGAGAACATCTACGAGGTTTGTTTACTTGATTTATTTATACTGTGAAATCATATGCATGGTCATTTAACCTTGTGTATATTTTATTTCATACAGACTTTTTTGAGAAGGTTTAATGAAGATAAGAGTAAACTGGAGGCACGTCTTGGGTCTGACAAGCATACTCTTTCTGAGGCGAATGCGACTTTGTGCTGTGAATTTCCTCCTGAAATAATGTGCAAGAAGTCTGGCTTTAATAGCTGGCTTGACATTGTTCCCATAATGGACAGTACAAGTTTTTTCTTGGACATTGAGTTATTGAAGGAGCTATCGTCTATTATTTTGCTTGAGCCAGAAGAAGCTATGCAAGTAAGCTAGCTACTAACTATGTGTATTGTCTGCTTTACTTGATTGAGTTGTGTTTACCTGGGCTGTTTTCTAATAACGACGTCGTAGTATGCTCTCACATAAGATTGCCTATAAACCATTTGTTTTTTAATCAAGCACATTATAATTTATACTGTTCACTTCAGTCATATCTCATGGTAAATAGTAGTTACAAGTGCAACATATTTTTCTGCCTTGAACAGCAAAATAAGAAATGAAAGTTGATAGGGCTGTCTTAGTATCCTAGTTGCACCCCATACATTAGATATTTGGTGGTGCTGACTCTGGAGTGAAGAAATGAAGTGATTTTAATAGTGCTGATACAAACTGAGATTATAGAGACATGTTATTTTTTTTTTGCTTGTGCTATTGTTTCACTTAATTTCTTTTTCTTTATTTATTATTACTTTGGCATGTTTTATTTGCTTCAGAACCGCATGTTCTTATTTTTAATTGTTGATTTGCCTTTCTTCTCTCAAATTACAGCCCTTGGATTGCTTACGTGACCGTCTGAGTCATGCTCTGAATTTTTCGTTGAATTTCTCATCGAGACCGCCCCAATGTTTTTCACCACATAAAAAGATTCTGTTGTTGGGGGAAGGGGCTTCTGTTGATGCAGGTCAATCTCTTTTTACTTGTCAGTACTCTGCATATCCAATTTACTTATATTTCATCATTTCTGTGTTACAGGAGATACACATATGGCCAGTTATGTACTTGAAATGTGGTATAGGTGGCACCAATATTTATGGAGTCACTGCCCTGTTCCTTTCAAGGTATTTTGTTGATTTGCAGAGTTGTTGTTTTGAATGTTTCATTCTTATGATTGAGCAAAATCTTAATTGTCTGCTTATTGGCATGCAGAATGAAGCATGTGTTGATGGTGATGATACTCCACTATCCAATTTGCTGATTCATCCTATGATCACATCAACGATCGTCAATGTTTTGTAAGATAATTTCTATGATGTTTGGGCTTGTACTTTTTGATGTGTAATCAGGCCTGGCATTCATTTCAAACTTATAATATGATCCCTCTATTTCTATTTTATAATATTTGTTGTTTTGCACCTCTTTTTCAATTTCTGTGATTGCATGTTCTTGCCTTGAATTTTTTTGCTAATCTTTATTAATAGTTGCTGTCACACATAAAGATCTGGTGGTTTCATCAGAATGAAATACTTCTATTATTAGTACATTGTTTTGACATTCACTCCTTTATTTCGAGTGAAATGTATATTTTCCTTTGCTAAGTAGATGATTGGATTCTCTGCTTGTAAGATCCACTGTAATTTTATTTGGATTTAACTTAAAAGTTACAAGGAGTGTGGATTTTCGAAGGTTGCATGTCTTGGTTTCTTAGTTTTTCTGTTGCCTTTCTCAGGCAAGATACATCTGCTATAAAGGATTATTTTGTGTACCGTTCAAAGCTTAAAGCAGCTTCTCATAGTCTTTGGACATGTTCACGGGAGAAAGATTTGTCAAGCTGTCTTTTCCCTGCTGCTTGCTCTCTTTTCAAGCAGGTATATTTCTTTTTATCAAATTTAGTTTTTTTATTTATTTTGTTTCAAGTGAATTGTTTCATAATGATGACATTCTTCTTACAGATTATTTTTGCACACAAAAAATCGTTTGCTGCTGATAAATTTGCTGCAATCAAGTCAACACTATGTTCTCTTGAGAAGGAAATGATTAAGGTATGCATTTTGTGAAATTTTCAACCATGTGATTAACCTATGGAAGTTTTATTGTTGCCTGGAGACGAGATTCATCATTTATATGTCTACGTCCTTTTTTAGCTTGTCCATTTTACCTCAGAAATTCATGTGTTTTGATGTACAATGGAACTGTACCATATGAATTTAATTGGTGCTTTGTTTTTTAAAATATCAAAATCTGTACAAAATATTGTAATTCGCTGTTATAGCTATACCTTTCTTTTGGCTACAGGAAAACTCAATCCAGCGTCTTAGCTCTCTTATCGCTTCATCTAATCATCAGCAACTAAAATCCTTGGTGAATAAACATATTGAGCCACTGCTTGAAGAGCTCTATCCTCTACCTTCATGTACTGGTAATTTGTGTATCTTATCTTTTCCTTTTTTGGCACCTGCTATTGCAATTACCACTTGGGGGGTCCCAATTTGTTTCTGTATGGGGTTTGGGATCATAAATTGGTCATTGTTTCTTATCCTTTATTTTGTAGACTTCATGTTTCCATTGGAGTACAATGTTTCTGAATATTCTATTTCATTTTGTAGACATTCACTATAATCTTGGCCGTGCTTGGTTACGGATTGGAGGGTTACGTTTTCAGCTCTTGCTTAGCTGTGATGATAAGGATCCTACCAAGAAATACTTTTTGAAGTGCTCACAGTTAGAAGAAAAGATTTCCAAGCTTGAGCTTGAAATTGAGGTATCGGTGGTTGAGTTTATATGTTCCTTGTGCTCTCAAGTTTTTACCCTCTAGCTGCTCCTTACTAACTTCACCCTATCTTCAAATATTGTGCTTAAGGGTACTGTGTTTGATATTATTTGTTGATATACCTAATTCTGCTGTTCGGTTTAATCTAGGTACGACAAGAGTGTAACCACTTAGCTGGATGCTTTGCTACAAGTAAAGCTGATAAAAAGAGAGCAGATCAATTAGAAAATCTTAAGCTTGAGCACAGAAAGGTGCAAAGAAAGGTATGGAAGATTTATTCTATGTTTCAGTTTTTTGGATTGTGGTGCTTAATTGAAAAATCTATAAAATGTGGTATTTTATTTATCTAGCATAAGATAAAGTGAATTAGGGGACGAGAATTAAAAATAGGATTACAAATTTCTAATACGACCAGGGTTGGTACAAATTACTTAATGTTCTAGAAAACATGGATGCCTAACTATAACATCATAGTTTTTTTCATGTTGAGCTTTCCATTTGGTATTGAGAACATTCTATACTTGATTGTAGAAAGAGGGATACATAAAGATTGAATATGTTTTAAACTACCGTACAGAATTATTAAGAGTAGATTTTTGGGTTCGTGTTTAACGCCTGATTCTACCGAACATCTAATGTGCTTTCTGTCATCACTGATTCACTGTTCCTTCTTTACTGCTGCTACCCATAACCTTATGTAGCTAGCTATTTATATTTCTTTTTACATAAAACTATAAACGGGTGAAAAGGAGATGGATGAAATGTTTTTATCCTCTATTTCTAATTTTTTTCAAGTTAATGATGTTTCTGTATGACCTTTGAGTCTATTTTGTTGTTATCATTCTTATATGCATTTTGTCCAACAAATAACTTCTGTATCCTTATACTCAGATTGTATTCCGCTCTAATCCCAAAAAATTCAAGAAATTAAAATATGAATGCAAGAATTTTTTTGATGATTATTTCGAAAAATTCTTGGGTTTGGTGATGAATATTAGCGGCATGGACTTGCAACAGATTGTTAGCAAAGTGAGGAACTGGCAGGGATGTCAGTTATGAGTGTAATTTAAATTTAACTGAGTACATCTGGTCAAGACCTCAATTCAATTGGATAGTTTAAACTTACTATCACTATGTTTTCCATCTTTCTAATTGAATTTCCAGGAAGATGCAATCAGTTTTGTTGAACGACTATTGGATGAGTATCCTGCTTATGATGATATAGTTCAGCCAGTTCAAGTTGCAATGTATGAAATGAAACTTGGCTTGTCGTTGGTTCTGTCAAGTGCTTTGCAAAATTCATTTCTGAGAAGAGTTGGAGAAGATAATATTGATTGGGTTATGGTAATAGACTAAAACTCAGTTTTCTTTTTCCAACATTAAATATAACATGATTTTGGAGTTATCCATTAGCTATAAAGGTCTGATAAAGATATTGTGGCAGGAAACAATCCATAAATTCATAAGATATCCAAGAGGTTATGCATTTGAGCCCACCTCTGCTAATCATGAAACTTTGCTATCAAATCATCCAACAAAAAGCTGGGCACTTGATTTAAATTTGCTCGAGAAGTTAGTTGCTGTATCAAGTGATGCCAGTGCTGATAAAGCGGTTTGTGTCTTAAATACAATGAATATTTTAGTTTCATCAATTTTCTATTCTGTTGTTGGGCACAATGATGTTCATTTCATATTTCATTTATTCAGTTGCAGAGTTCGGAATCTCATGCAAAAGCTGCTCTTCATCAAAATATTCTTCTTCGCGTCGCACTTTCTGTAGCAAATGCGCGAATCATGGATAAGGCATCTTATATGGTGAGATTATTCATTGAAGTGATTTGTGTCTTTCTAGTTTTATTTAAGTGGTATTATTATCTGATTCAAGCATATGTTATAAATCAGCTACTCGATAAAATCTTCAATGATTTTACCAACCTCTGGATGAATATGAAAGTTCAAGCAAAAACCAAAGAAGATTATGATGCTCAACAATTCAAGTTCAGGCCTCGTGCATTCACAATTGATAGCGTTGTAGAAGTTGACATATCAAGTCTCGGCAAGTTGTTCACTAATGATAGTTTTTCTGAATGGAAAGAGTCTGAAGAAGAGCCTGCTGAAACGGTAACGTATCTATTCACTGTTTTTGGTTTTGTGCTATTATTGTCCCCTTAACGCTTCATCTGTTCAGATGGAAGGTGATGAGAGACCTGAAAGTTTAGAGGATGAATGGAGCCTAATGCAAGAAACTGTCTTGAACAACATGGTCTACATTCATAATCAATTGTTTGGATCTGTTAATCTTGTCCTTGCTGTAAGTTTGTTTAATTCTCAGAAGGTTGTAGGATTTTGATAATTTTACTGGCCATATTCTTGCATTATGTATTGATGACATGCTGAGTATGCTATGGTTTTGGCTTGATATTCCATTGACTTGTGCAAATGTTTTTCTCTCTGAAATGTATTTTGCAATTCAATATCACTCTTAATGTACACTATCTGATATGTTTTTCTTTTATTCAGCCTGGAAAATTCCACGTCTCTGATGTGGATAGACTGCACTCCTTTGGTGACTCTTACTCATTGGGAGTGGGGATGATCAAAGGTGAATCAAAACCTATATAAAATATTGAATCTCTATTCTTTTTCCTAAAGCACATATTTACTGTCCCTTTATCTTTCCAGGTTTAGGGGGTCTATCATCTTCCAGCTTGGATGCTAAGCTTGTTCCAGAGCATTTACTCCGCCTTTGCTTGGAGCATAAAGGAGTGTTTGTTTCATCTTCTGATTCAGCTCTCAAATATAATTTTTATAAGGTTTGAAACTTAGATGCTTGAATAGTTTGGTGTCCTTGTCTTATCACTTCATGTTTTAATGTGCTTTTGCTTCTTGTGGTCTAGGATTCAAATGCCCCTTCAATGTCTAAGATGGTCGAGTTGCTTACTTCTCTTAAGCAGCGAGTTATTTCTCTTTTGACTGAGTGGGAAGATCATCCTGGTCTTCAGAAAGTTTTGGATGTGGTTGAAATGCTTTTGGTTATTCCTTTGAACACCCCTCTGGCTAAGGTATTATATTCTGTGTAGCTTTTTCTTCGTATTTTGGATGCAAAAAGGTCAAATCTCAGTTTTGCAACTATGCAACACTTTCCTGCTGGCCATTCATGTTGGGTCCTTATGTTTAAAATCCCTAGGGTTTTATTAATCGGCTGTTCCCTCCTAGTTTTTTCGTTGCTTATGAATACTTCGGATTATCTTATCTCTCGAGGCATACTCATATGTGAGCATGAATAGTGACGAATTTATCATTTTTGCTCTTTTCAGGCTCTCTCTGGATTGCAGTTTCTACTTAACAGGATCTGGGCATTACAGGAGAGTGGTTCAAAGTTTAAACTTGATGGTAAGCATTTCACCTTTACTTCTCCACCCGTTTTTTTTTTTAATAAAATTTTTTAATCATGTTTTTTTCCATGGTGGCTACAGAGCTGGAAAACATCATTGCTCTGGCATCCTCATGGCAAAAGATGGAGTTCGATTCTTGGCCTGCTTTGCTTGATGCTGTGCAGGATCAGTATGAAAAAAATGCTGGGAAGGTAAATGATAGCATTTAAAATTTGTAAAACTAAATCTCATTTCCATTATATTGGTTAGGGAAATAAACTCCTAGCATCTATAGCAACAAACATGTGACTGTGGCTATATCTGTTTGATCCACTTTTGATTCATCAATTCCTTGTGTTGGTTGCAGTTGTGGTTTCCCTTATATTCAGTTCTTGATCGTGATTCAGCCGATGTTGCTGGATATAACCAATCTACAATACAGAGGTATGTGCTAAATTTTCTGTGTGGCTTGAATATGTACTTGTTTGTGATGTGACCTTGACTAACACTAGTAATACTTTCAGTTTGGAAGAATTCATTCAAACATCCAGCCTTGGTGAATTCCGAAAACGCCTTCAACTTCTATTGGCATTCCATGGTCAGATCAATGCTGGTAAATGCTTGGAAATTTGTTCAAGGCAAGTCATAGCAAATACTCTCTTCTTTTTTTCTCTTTCATTCTGTTATATTTCTTGTATTGAGAGTGAGAGAGAGACGATTATTCCCTAATTTTACGTTTGTTACATCATGCAGCAATTGCAAGATGGAGAACCTTATGATTATATACAATGTATTTGGATTCTATGTGCAATTCTTGCCACTGTGAGTCCCCGCCTTATTTAAACTATAAAATCTACTCCTTTGTTCAAGAATCTGGAGGTTGCATGTGTTATTTATCATAACCTTTTTACTACTGACAGAGTATTGGAGCACATGGAAACTAATAGGAAAAAAATTGAGGTGGAACTGAAACAGCTATTGAAGCTATGTCGTTGGGACCGTATGGAAAATAATCTGTCCTTTGAAAACTCAAAAAGGACCCGCCAGAAGCTCAAGAAACTTATAAAAAAGTACACTGTAAGTATATCACCTTGTGCATAGTTACTCTGTCCACATTCGATGTGACATTTTATGATTGAGATTTCAGAGTCAGGACAATTCTAATCCTAGAACCCTAATTTGACCTTATTTACATTGTCCAGTCGGTTATTGATTAGTTTGTGCTGTTTTCTTTGTATTTTCTCTTTTTCTTATAATTGATAGAAGTGTACGTAATAATCATTACAAACCATCCCTGACAAACGATTGATCATATCTGTACGAAGCATAAAATTTCTATATATGAAAGGCAACTTGCCTTGATGGAACTCGTTTCTTAACCTATCATAAATACTGGGCAATATACGTATGGTACATAGAGGTTTCAATTGTTTCATTCTTTTGATGAGAATCTATGTGGTGCTGATTTATTCCTTTATTAAGTCATGTGAGAGAAGTTGTCTTATCCCTTCATCCATTGCTTTTATTGGTACAGGATCTACTGCAACAGCCGGTAATGCTTATTCTGAATCAGGAAGCAGCACAGAATGCAGCAAAAGCCCAACCATCTCAAGGTCCAACTCCCCTCTGTAGTTTTTCAGACAAGAATGAAGAGATATTGAACACTGCTTTACATTTGACACAGTTAAAAGATGAAGACAGGTGAATTATTTGTCTATTTTAGTTATTTTGAATGCTACAGCCTTCCAAATTCCTCTAATGTGAATGTGATTAACTGATTATCTGACTTCTCTGGTATAGGTTTATGTGGCTCTCCAAATGGACAGAAAAAGTAAATCAAGCGTTGCAAAACTTGCATCCTGGAGGGACATCTGATATTGACACTTCTTACTCAGGTTTTATTAGTTCTTTTATTTTCTTTTATTCATGTCTATATGTGCCAAGCAGTCTTGTGACGTTTTTTATCTGCAGATATTCCAAGTATCCTTCCACAATCCTCTACTTTCGAGTCTGCATGCCGTATATACCAGGAAGAATGGACTGTTGTGTGGCGTACGCTCGAAATTATATGTGAAACCACGTCAGGATGTAGTGATCGCTGGAAGGTTGTTAGCAAGAGAATTGGGAAGAGGAGGGATTTGGATGAGCTTTTGAAGTTGTTAGAGAGCAGTGGGTTGCGTAGGCACGGGTTTGTAGATGTGCAGGTAAAATGCCCCTCTTTTTATGTGGTATACATAGCTTGCGTTATTTCTCATGAACTTGTAAAATCTAAAGTTGTTTTTCCTTCTAATGATGGGCAATTCATAGGATCAACTCAATCCAAACCAGTTATCTTTGCGGTTCCTTGGACCATCATATGATGTGCATCATTTACTGCTGGAAGGACGTAGACTGACTCGTGGAACTTCTATTATTGCTGATTCAAGTGAAGTCCAAAGTACTGATTGGAAAATAGTGAACGAATATTATTTCAAGAGCATGGCATCAGTGCTGGTTTTGCAGCAGATTTGCCTAAAGTTTCACAAAGACTTTTCTCTTGAGCAGGTAATTTTTCATGGCTTTGAAGAATTGTCCCAGTTGTGTCTAATTCTGCTTTTCAGGCATTTGTATAGTATATATATTTGTGTTCTAATAGTTTTCCCATTACAATGTAGGTTAATAGGTCGGCCTCTTTTCTCGACCATCTTATTGCCATTCAACAGGACCATCGGGCTGCGGCATATAGTTTCACTGAGCATTTGAAGCGCTTGCAGAAATGTACATCTGCTTTGGGATCTTTGTGTTCTAGTTCCTCTCAGAGCTCCAATGCTCAAAATGGGAAGGCTGTTAAGAAGTTCATGTGGGAACAAAAGGTGTGTGCTAGTGATATGATTTCCTATGTGAATGTTTTTCCTCCCCTTTAACATGGTTACTGAGCTTGTTTTTTCTTCTTATTATTGCAGCTTATATTCGATAGCTTGTTTGAGATCTCAAACGAAGAATTGTTGTTGCTAAGAACAGTTGAAAGTACCCATTTGAACGGTTGTCAAAGTGTCAAAGCAGCAGCAAACAAGGTTCTGGATTTCATAACGGAATTTAATCAAGTTTTTCGGGAGTCCAAGGTTCGTGTTTTTTTTTTTTTTGTAATTTCTTGGACGGAATAAACCTTGCATGTTACTCATCAGAACACTCTGACAGGAATCACTGGATAATTATTTTGTTTGTCGTGATGGAGCTATAACCACAATGGATGGG
>JAYMTI010000129.1:0-13547 GCA_036897505.1 Pelargonium transvaalense | reverse complement strand
ACTTTTCTTTAACTTATTATTACGAAGCTAGAAGGGCAAGGCAAGGAAATGAATCAGAACACTAATAGAACAAGATAGAAAGACACTAAACTAACTGACACTTGCCCGCTCAAAAGATTTATTCCTTTAAACAAATATCTAGCAGTGGGAATGTTCGCTTGGGACCTCTTACAACATTTAGAATTAAAAAGTCCTTCAATTACTTATTTCCAGTATACCCTGCCTACCTAAGAGCTTAAGCTAATCCCTTTGCTTTTTTATACAATTACAAAGATTTTGAGTATTGACTTAAAAGCCTATTTGTTATTTGCTTCTAAATTGATTAGGGAAAGCCCCTTACTTGCTTAACCTTACGCGGAGCTTCTCTTGAGTTACACTTCTCTTAGTTACCTAGCAGCCTTAACTAATAAATTTAGGAATAAAAAAGACTCTTAGATATTATACATTTTAACCAAAGACTTTTCAATTAGATATATACCCTTCTTAATGGCTATACTACCCGCTCACTAAGAAACAGGCTAAGAAAGACAAGAAAAAGGCTTTCCTTAGCTCTACACCGGAAACTGACTGCCTTCAGAATACAAATACAGGAAAACCAGAACTCAGGGTACAATAACACAGGTTATAATTCCTATCATATACACTACAATAACTCTAAAGCTACAGAGTACAGAAGACATTAGCTATAAGGGATCGCATAACACTTAAGATAAGACTAATAAAATCCAAACTAAGAAGTCTAAAATACAAGAAATTAGAAACCCGCAAGAGGCCCCGAAAAGTAACAGCCTCCCTTGGATAATGATAACCGATAGCCGAGAGCTCCCAGAAAACCCTTTGACTTTAACCAGAAGCTTGCTCCCAAATAGAGTATAGTGGAACTCCGCCTAAAGGAATCCCATGCTAGAGACTTGAGATCCCTAGTAAAGTGGCAGCTTTTATCCTTATTCCTTACAAGACAAGGCTCCCCTTACAACACCTGGAAAGAACCCAATAAACATACTTGAATTCCCGTAACTCTTAGAGCCTCTCAAGCAGCTAGACCTTTTGACTTCCAAGTATCTTTCTTAGAAACTTTTAAGCCTACGTTTGTTTAACAGGGTCCTCCTGAGGAATTTACCTTAAACAACTATAACAATTACTATCTAATATAGAATATATAAAACTCCTATACTAACTCTCGGGGGAGTTACAGAGGAGTTACAGAAGTAACATGAAAGCCGCGGGTATGAGGAGTCCAGAAGGGCGGAACAAGAATATAGCTCTGAGTTGAGAAGATGGGTACAGTAAAGATAGCCCGAAAGGAAGACAAAGACACCTATAAAGATCTATAAAGATAGAGAATCCGGTGTAGCTGTAAAGTGAGGAAGAAGAAAACTAGTGAAGTTGAGTAAGTAAGTCAAGTCAGTTCTTTATTTCCAGGTTTTAGGTTTTCCAAGACAAGCTATTATTTAGAATCCCGTCCCGTACTTAATAGAAGTATAAGACAGAGAGAATATACTAGTTTAGGGATCCTCTTAAAGATAAAGGGTTTAAGCCTGTACAAATAACTGCAGGTTTTGCTAGATGGTTTTTTATTACTTTTTGTCTCCACTACACATACCCTTGACTCCCATGCGCGAATGTTGTAGGTTCAATTGCGGTCACAACTCAAAAGTACAAGATCTTTTTTACTCACAGGTAGGACACTTATTTTGGTTTGACTAGGCCCTTTTGGTGAATTTGGTTTATAAACCGTTGTCATTAACATAGAATTACTTTTAAAGGGGCCGTTAATATAAAAAAAATAAGCCATTCTTGTTTCCCTTTTTTCAAACAGCAAGGGTAATAGAGATGTCACTTAGTAGATAGAAATATCTATTGGACCGGTGAGAGGGTGAACAATTAATTACCTAAAAAGTTTGCGCGGTTTGTACCAAATGCTTCCAGTTCTAGTATTTATTGATAATTAGTGCTTCAAAAAGGGACTTCATTTTGTTCGGGATTTATAGCCGGCCATAACCCAAGGATCTTAATTATTATACTCTAAGTTAGATAGTTATGGAATTGATAGTAATAATATAGTATTTTAGGTTTATAGTCTAAGGTATATCCCTCTTATCCCCTGGAGTTACTGACATAGGAGGTGTTAGCCTTATAGGGTTTAGATTGCATTACCCTTACCGACTGCCTAAAGGAGGTTAATGCTATAAAGTCTAATAATAGTACATAGATACACTGTACACCCAAGATCTTATTCTTCATAACTTGTTTTTTAGTAGTCTTACTCTTTTTGACTTTATTATTCTTTTGTGACTTACTTGTTTCAGGACTTCTTGTTTAGGAGCTAGTTTCAATTTACTTACCGGAAATGCCTTTCTTTAGTTTAGTCTTATAAGCCCCCTTCTAAAAGAACAAACCCTTTAGTCGCGGGGCTTTTGGTGAGGGACAAGAAGAACTCCTCTTTATTATAGAAATCCCTTACTTTAAGTGTAAGTGGAACTAGACCTTCATTATAATTTACAAAATACTTTTCAATAAAAAAGTAACAAATACGGATTGAAGATGAAACTAAACAATCCCGAACTTACTATCTATAATACCTTTTATCTATAGTTTATGTGTCTCTTAGGGACTGGGTGTTTCTTTTTAGAGTCAATGTTTCATATGCTTTAATAACCTGCTTTTCAGATAGTTAGGACTTACCTTTGAACCAGAAACAGATACAGGAACAGCAACCAGGTAGGAATCCCCGATATACCTTCTAAAAGAGCTCTTTAATACTTCTATTGCTTTGCCTTCTTAACTTAAATAAAGTACTATTTTTTTGTTAAGAAATTACCCCGGATTCAGCTTGTAAAACCGATAATGGGTTCTATTCGGAAACTGTTCTTGAATTCTTAAATAGCTATATGCTATATTCAATTCCATTGCTTCTTAGTTAGAAATGAGACCTACACAGTGGAATCCCCTTCAAAATTCCTTGTTACTTATACTTATAATAAAAAGAAACTTAACTGGATCAGGAATATAAGAAAACAGCCCTTGCCTTGCTTCTAAGGTCTTTACACAAACAAATGACTTTGGCTACAGTTCCCTAAGCATCTTTAACCAGAATAGAATACAGTAACAGAGTACAGAACACATCGGCTACGTGGGTTCTAAATCGCATAACACGGTTAAGTAAGACTTAGAAAGATAGAAATCTATCTATCTTTTTTTTAAGGGTCTCCTGGCTTTCCCTCTTTATTCATTTTAATCTTCATACCTAGACCTACACTCTTATACATAACTGTCGTCAAAATACCTGGAGCTATAATGTCACTTGGATTCCTATAGGCTTTACTAAACTTTCTTATACCCCCTTGCTCCTCTATCTACCTACTATAACACCTCCTAAATACAAATAGAAAAGGAATTTACCCGTTTCAGATGCCTACCTTTTTAGTATTAGTTAAGAAATCTCTCCTATCTTTGAAAGATAGCCTACTCCCGGTTCTGGCTGGACTTAGCGGACTTTCGTTAGATTTCCTTGGTATTCCCATTTTAGATACAAAAGCTGAAACTTCTATAATCCATGTATATAACTAATGGGCTTTTTCTATTCCTTTAGATCTATTTCTTTATAATACTATTTATTATTAGTGGAACAGAATCTAGAACAGGGGACTCCCCTTTTGCAGCTATACCTTTCCTTGGAGCCTAACTCTGTATCAGTATCTTGTTCTTCAGACCTATAACCTTCTATAGAGGCTATACCCCTACCCTACAACCTACTTACTGTAAAGTAAATACCTCAGAACTCTTATTACACTAACAGCAGAGAACTCCTCTTCCAATGAATAGGAAACCTGCTTACTTAATAGAACCTTTTATTTTAACTTGAAATCCTGAAACAAGAAAAAACTTTTCTTTTATAACTTTCTTAAAACTTTACTTGGTTCTATTTTGGAAACCTGAAATTCTTACTCTCAATCGGCAGCTGTACTGGAGTAGCTTAACTTAGAAACTTATTCCTGTCTAGTTATTTCCTGTAAATCCCCATAAAAGCAAAGAATGGACTTTTCTATATGAGTATCACCTACTTGAAAAGAAACGGATTACCACACTTCCTTGAATCCTTTTTAACGTTATAAACTTCCCCAAAACCAAACTTTCAATCACAAGCACAAAATTTCATATTACTTTGATTACTTGGCGTAACTGCCAAATACCTTTAGAATTTTACACCCCAAAGACACCTACTTCTTATGACTTACTTACTCTTCCGCATACTCTTACTTGTTTTCTTAATCTTGGGCATACCTATCTTTAGTCTTATGGGCCTTACTTTATAGTACTTATTAGTTAGTATAATGTTAATTAGAGTCTATTGTTATTGTATTTTTATTATATAGGAGTAATATAGAAAGTAATAGTATTGGGTTATTAGTCTCTTTGTTAAGGTATAGTCCTTTTTTCTTTGCGGTTACTATTAAAAGGGAGAACCCTATAGGGATTAGAGAGGGTTATCTTATATCTAGTATATGGGTTATACGGTCTTATTTTTATGCATTGTATTAAGAAAGTAGGCGCGAAGCCCTCTTGTTCCCTTGTTCTTATCGCTAAAGAGCATATAGCCTTAGAGAATCTTTTATGAATCCTTCTACCCAACTGTAGTGTAACGGAGGGCGGGAATTGCAATAGAGTTTAAGGAAGATCCTACATTATAACCAAACAACTGGAAAATGGAAAAAAAAACTCCAATAAACCTGAAAAAAAAATCTTACCCTTGTTTGTTACTCTTCATAACTTTCTTAAAACCTATAACTTTACTTAGAGCTATACCCGCTTTCTTAGTCTTATGAATCCAACTTCTACCTTCAAAGTAGACCTAAAGCTTTCTTATAACCAGCAACTTTACTTATGGGTACGCGGCTTACTCTTGGTCTAAACTGGCTAGGATAAAAAACTACTCTTAGGAATTGTAGCTAAAAAAGAGTCTATTAACACTATCTTATCTAGCCTAGGTTTTCTCTATACCTTTAGTCTTATTATTAGTTACATATTGAATTAAAAATGAAAGAGAGAGAGAGAGTATACAGTGTATTTATATAGAACAGGAATACCCTATAACCAACAACAAAAAGAGGCTTTCACTTCAAATTCATTTACTAGAACTTCCTACTTAAAAAAAAAACCGGTCTTTAGACTCCCCTAGCACCCCTAACTTTTTTTTGTTTTATTTTCTGGAATTGGAATTATAAACTTGAAACAGAGGAATATTTTTACCTTATAGCCACAAACTTCTTCTTAACTTACTGAGCCCCTCGATACACTACCTTTTTTTTTTACTAGAAATCCTTAAACCCTCCAAAACTTAAGGATATAGCCTAAAAAACAGGACTCACTTCTAGGGTCTTTATCGCAACTTTGGCCTTTCTCTACCGGCTTTACTGGATCAGGAAAACAATAAAAACAACCCTTCTATACTCTAACTTACCTCCTTTATATTCTAAGGCTGCCTTACAGACTAAAAAAAACAGAGAGCGTTTATGAACTTTCCTAAGAGTTTTTATTACTTACTTTAGCTAGAGATACCGAGAAGTACTAAACAAGAAAGTTTTTTTTGTTAAAGAATTTCCCTCTTGTTTTAATGACACCTAGTTATTGACAAGCTTCCAACAGCCAGTCCCATAATGAAGAACTTTCCTCATATCAACGACTTTTCTCGCACCTACTCTTATTTTAGTCACTAGTCAGTAATGAGGAAATTTTATTTACAAACTTTTCTTATCTGCGAATTCTTAGAAATTAGAGCACTTATTCCTTGATCTCGAGTTCTTCTTCTATACTTTGAAAGCATTTCTAATCTCCTACTATTATCTACATGAAGAAATTCGAGTTGTTCTTTCTGGTATGAGTCCACACCCAGAATGCGTTTATTCTTGCTTCATCTTAATTACGCGGATTCTAGGCTTTTTTTTATAGGTATGCCCGCCACTTGCCCTGCAAGATATACTTGACCTAAAAGAATACTTAGTTTTAAGCCTTGACTTAAAAGGTTTGTTAAGGGGCCGCCTGGAATACCCCACTGCAGTTGTTAAGCTCTTCAGAAAGGTATTGAGATTTCCTCCTTTTGGGTAGTAGGCATTGAGGGAACTTTTCTCGAGGTCTCCGTATTAGAATACACGAACTTATGCAATTCGGCTATAACTTACTGTTAATGCGATTCGAACCTAGGAGCACCGCGTTTAAAGTCTTTTGATTGAAGTAGTTTGTTATATAGGCACCTCCCAACAGCGTCATATCACCTTCCTGTTCCTAGTTTCAAGAGTTTTTGCAAATAAATAATTCCTTATCCAAGCGATTTGAATCCTAAGTTCTCAATTCTTATTATTTAGCATTTTAGTTATATACACTTTTTTTTTCTAAAATGAAAATAGTTAAGGATTCTTATTATTTCTACTGTAGTTTGTAGTCAAATTATTTATAACACACACCAAATCCAGTTTAATAAATGCAAGTCTCTGACGGGTTTCTAATAATTCAAAGGGGTAAAGTACTGGGTTTTGAAGCCTTTAAGGTATTAAAATTTTTTTATATCCGTCTGCCTCTTTTCGGTTTTTGTATTTTCCAGGCTGGAGTTTTCCTTTATAGTAGAAAGGGTCCCCCTTCTAAGAGGCCTCTAAACTGTAGATAAATGAAAGAATTTATAAGAACTTCGGTACTGTTCGGTTGAATCCGTAGTTGTTATCCTTACTTTGAAACTATTTACTTTAAAGTGTATAATTTAGAATAAGTAACTTATATCTATAAGGTTTCTCTGTAGTAGTAACAACAAGGAATAAGAAGTAATAACCTTACTTAACAAGTAATACAATCTATATCTATTACCGACCTATATAGAATAAAGACTAAAATATAATTGTATACTTTTATTACTAAAAACTCGGGAATATAAAGAGTAAGCTAATAGCTACAATAAGTAGTATAGGCAGCAATAAAAGTACCAGCTACAGGAAGACTCCTATGAAGAAGATACGGGCAAGGCTCCTAAGAAAAGGTTTAGTTCATAAGATACAAATACAGATAACTACGAGGACTACTAGGATAGGTTTAGGTCTTAAGAAGAAACTAGTTCTGATGAATAGGGGTATGAAACAGGGGATAGCTATGAAGACTAGGATACCGAATAAGAAAGAGTCTAGCTACTTGAGAGATTGTAAGCATTAAAGTAGGAACAGTTTCCAATTGGGTTTAGTTATAGGCTTTATTTATAAAGGAAGTTCTACTCTACAATTGAATCAGGATTTGCATTAAAAAAGGGATTTAATTTAAGGACTAAGAAATCTATAAACCTCAATAAAATCTAAGTTTTGCTAGCAGACGAAAAGCTTACCCTTCTTTCTAATCCAGGAAAACAAAGCTGTTGTCGAAATTTTACATATTTACCCGGTGTCCTTAAAAAAAAAAGCCTAGTTAGAGGCCTCACTTCTAAAGTTGATTTATAACAACCTGTTTGGCTGTAATGGACTTTGCTAATTCTAACAAAAAAAAAGCCATATCGAAAGGCCCAGCCTTAATCATTTTTTACGATCCTAATTTCAAATCCCAACCCTATACCAGTAATTGCTTCTTACTATAAGAAACTAAATCGACAGGCTTGAAAGTTAGCTAACAACTTTCGAATCTTTAACTACGTACTCTTCTAAGGGCTTCTACGACATATAAACCAGGTCCGCTAGAAATGAATTGAGTGGTCCAAGGAATATTGTTATTAGAAACCCGATGTATGCCCGTTTTCTCCGCTTGATATTAAAAAGGGATCCAAGGATACCCTGAAAGGGACATATTTTAGGGGTTTCCGCCCTATATATCTTATTTGTTTGAAAGTATCAAAATGAATGCAAATTTTTTTTGACTATAGATTTTCTTTTAATACAAGGTGCCCTAATAAATTTACAGAAGAGAAGAAGAGACACTTAATCTCTTTTAGGAATCAAGTCATAACTCGTTTGTAAGAGGAGTATTCATAGTACTGTCTTTTGCCCGGTATAGTAAGGTCCCTTCTAAAAGAGAGGGGTTGTAAAGGAAAAAAAAGAAAGTCTAGGCTTAAAAAAAATTAGGATTGCGTAAAAATCTTTCTAAAATAAAGTAGCGGGTCAAGTAAATAGGAAGCTTGCTTTGCAGGAGGTATTCCCTCACTTTTTTGCTATTCTGATTGCTCAAATAGAAACTTCTCTTATAGGTAGATAAACTCAATTTTATCTTTTAATTCTTATTCCTACATAAAGGAGACTTTTGCCTGTACATAATTATGGGCCCCGTTTTTTCAATAAACACCGTCGAAAACTCTGCCTTATTGAGAATTTTAGCTATCTAAATCCTTTTTATCCTTAGGGAACCCTATTCTCCTGATATCTATACCTTTTACTTTGA
Organism: Pelargonium transvaalense; assembly: GCA_036897505.1. Taxonomy (NCBI): domain Eukaryota; kingdom Viridiplantae; phylum Streptophyta; class Magnoliopsida; order Geraniales; family Geraniaceae; genus Pelargonium; species Pelargonium transvaalense. The sequence goes on along the minus strand of JAYMTI010000129.1, from coordinate 5,147 downwards.
AAAACTTAATAAAGTGGCATACTATTCTATTTGAACCAGCAAATTCAGTCTTATGAAAGTGACGCTCAAACCGCGGAGTTATTTAGGTAGAATCCCGCAAGGAAACTGGAGAGTATACTCTTTTCAAAGGGATCAATTCCGAGTTCTTTATTTACTTTTATTCAGCGTTAAAAGGAATGTAGTTTGCTTCAAAGGCTAAAGAGCAAGTCAATTTAGGAGGGTTTTTGGAGATTTGACTGACAACCCGCTTGCAATAAGTATTCTGGAGTTTAGGAGTAATTTATTTCATACTAAAGAGTCCTCTTTTTTTTACTTTTCCTATTATTACACTATTTTGGATTAAGCGGGAATCCCTTCAATTCAAATTTGTCACTAGAATAAGAAGTAAGGCCGGAGGGGGATACCAAAATACAATAAATATAGAATTAGGAAAGAAACTTGAGGTGGGAATGCCGATAATCGAATTATAATTTAAAAGCAGCTCCTCTAGCTAGTAATCTGCTATAATTAAGGCAATATTCAACTTTTTGTTGTAGACTCCTTTGTAGCACACCTAATAAGTAATTTAAGAAAGATTAATTTCCAGTTTCAAGATATTAAGTTGTTATAGAGTGGGTATTCCTAAAGTATGTAAAAATAAGTGTAACTCTTCAGTAACATATAAGTATAAACACAAAATTTTCTTACTCCCTCGGCCTATATTCTAGGCAATTTCAGTAAGTTAAGAGGGTCCTATGAAGGTAAGATCTTACCACATTTGTACGCTTTTTTTCTTCATTCTCAGAGTATTTATGACTTACCGGAGTCATCAAATGCGGATCTTTAGAAAGTCCTTATCGATCGAGGAGGGGGTTCCCATCTTACCTCTTTGTCTCAGTGAGCAATAAAACTGAGTAATTAAAGGATATCGATGTACTTTCCTTTTTTACAAGCCAATCACCAACAAGATTCTTAGAACAATAGAATCCATTTAACGGATATAGGGGCCTTTCATTCATGTACTTCATTTTTTTCTTACAACTCACTAATACTAATAAGGGAATTCTAGCGTATAATTGTTACCATAGACTTTACTACAAGAGGAACCCCGTAAAAAAGAATAGAATAAGCTCATCCCAAAAACTAGACTAATACCTTGGCATATACTACCCTATAACTTTACTTTAATTATTTAAAGAGATACCCACTTCTGTGGATCCAAGCTTGTTCCCAAAAAAGGGAGCATTTTTAACAATTAGAATACTCCGGAAAGGGGCACTCCTGTACTTTCTTGTAGGAACTTCTATCTACAATCAGTTCAGAACAAATAATCGGAACAAATATCTTGGGATTTTTCATATGAAGCCCTTCTAAGTAATTCAATTGACCCTTAGAAATTACAGAATTGAGAAAAGCTATGAAAGCTGCCCGATAAATCAGAATAACTAAAAGCAGCGGTAGAGAGATAGTAAGTTTCTCTGAGCTAACTTCCTTTACGGAGAAGCTGAAGTCACTATTTGTTACCACACCCCAGCCTTCATTGTATCTTTACAAGATATTAAAAGAATCTTGGGTCCTCAGCAAACACTTATATAATTAGATAAAGAGTAATTAAAAAAATAGGGATCTCTTGGACTATACCTTATTTCTACTTTTTCATGGAATATATCCTAAAACTTGTTTCTTCTGCTTGTCTTACATGCTTATGCGCTTTGCTTGAGAAATTCTAAGGCTTTCCCCCGAGATGTCGGGAAAATAGGTTCTTAGACTTGATGACAAAGATTACAATCTATCAAATTTTTTCGGATTGTGCAGCCTTAGCCCATATATAAATCAAAAGACTTTCCTTTCATAAGGCTAGGGAAAGTTCGCTATTTCGGAGAAGTACCCGATTTGGTTCATTCCTAAAAGGGTAGATTCCTAAGCTATTATGACTGCAGGTTTCTATAATGGTTTCCCTGTGCAGCTAATTGAAATATAGCTTTCAGAATTTTATTCATTCTTCCTTCTTCTTTGACTTCTGTCTTGTGACATTTGTTTTTTGCTAAGGCAGGCTCTTCGGAGAGTACAGATCCTATGTGTATAGCTGGTAAAGAACAGAAACTGATTCTATGTCCTTGCGAGCCAGCTGTATCTCTATCTTAGCAGTTGAAAGGGAAGTCCTGTAGCTTTTAGAGACCTAATCATTTCCCTTAGGATAAGTTTAATTCCTCGAATACACTATTAAAGAAAGAGCCCCTTTTTATTGACACTTAGGTTTACCAAAGCAAATACAAGTAATCAAAGAAGGAACCTCCCTTGGTAATACGAATCATGTTTAACCAGCAACGCTCCTATATAACTGTTTGATCCTGCACATAAGAGCCGATTTAAGAATAGCCGAAATCGCAGCAACCGGGAATAGACACAAAAATCTTTTTTATCAACATAGAACATTAGGCAGGGTTCCGCGAAAATACAAACACAAAACCAAGTCAATTGGTAGCTATAAACCCAATAAGGTAAGGAAAAGTTATTTCATCTCCTAGATGCTAGCAACCCTTTAATGCACTCTCTTATAGGCTCGAGTCTCTTAACGAAGCCGGAAAATCTGGTTTAGCTAAAATTCTCTAGAGCATAGAACAAAAAAACATAGCATAAAACGCCAGAAACGCTCCTTGTATGCCTTTATTATTGACGAAAGGATGCAGCCTCGTCGGGTTAACATATACTAGGGTAGGGGTCCCGTTATAACCAAAAGACCCCTAAGCAATTCCAAGGGAAGAAGTAAAAAAAGCATCCCTAGGTCTATACTTTATCCCAAAAAGAAAGAAAATCCCAGAGCTCCTCTCTATATAACGGGGTATCTTACTAATTGTAAATTCTATTCGACAAGAAACTCAAGAAAACCGGCTCTCCCCTTTATAGAGTACTATTATAACCTCCTTTTACCTACTTTCAAGGTGCACTTAAAGCAAGGATTCCTAGGCTTTCCTATGAAGGTTTACTCTTGTGGACGCCAACTTATTAAAAAAGAAACCTAGGAGCTCTGAGAGAGAATCAAATACTAAGCAGGCTCAAAGTCCTATAAATGAGTCCATATATTATATCGAACTTCTTTCTTACTAAGCATTTACTTTAGTTTTACCTCTTACAATTCCCAGTTTCAGATTAAGAAAATGCAGTATAGAGAATGCCCTAGACAGTACCCAACTTGACGAACGGTCAATTTATACCTCCTCCTGAAAGCGCCTCAAAAATCTATTTCAACCAAAAGCATTCCGGCAGATGCTGAAAATGAATATTATTGTCAATCCTTTGAGGTAAGGACTCGGCAGTAAAGACACTTTCAATTTCTAGTCTAGACGGAGTCCCTCTCGGATTCCTGAAGTATTTGCAATACAAAAACGAATCTTCTTTACCCAAGGTAACGAAATGCCTATTAAAAAAATACGAGTATATCATTCAAAATCTTTTACAAAATATAGCCCCAGCAAAGAGTCCCCTTCATTTTTATGCCTCAGGTATTCTTTATTAGAGAGTAATACTTAGTTATATGAGAGAGAGAACTTGTTCCATGCCTACTTGTGAAGTAGGAAGAAGAGCGCTAAAGCAAGAAATGAACTTGTACCTTAAGAAACTTATGAATGAAAATCGCTTAGATGAAGAAATCATTTATCTCGTTAGTCTTAAAATCCCTAAAGTTGCGCGGTGATAGTAGGGTAACACCTAATAAAAGAGAAGTTACCTGTTTCAAGAGTTTCTCTTTCTTAAAACCCTTAACCAAATTTATTACTCTAAAAGATTCCTTATCTACGAGGTACCCCTTTCCTTATATCAATTTTTTTCAATACCTGATCTTTTGCTGCAATCAGTTTTTGTTTATATTATAAAGAGCATATCAGGTTAAGCTTGCACCAAGCAAACGAGCACTTCCGGAGTAATTCTGTGTGGAAAAGGCTTTTCATTTATTATGTATTATATTCCTTGTAGTAAGAAACGGGTATCTATAAAAACATAAAAAGAGATTCTTTACTTTTAAGATATCCATAAAAAAAAGTGCTCGCGAAAAAAGAAATCCTATCTATAATACCAGACCCCTACCTAAGGCTAATTTACGAAATTTTATCAGACGGCTCTTAATTCAGTTCCACTTAAAAAGTTAGAGTGCCCGGTATTAATATCAGTCTTATATAATGCTATTATACCTATGAAATAGAAGTCCTGCTCGCATGGGAGTCTCTTTTACTTTAGATTCAATTGCTAAGATACTTTTGTTTCATTTTTGACAATTAGAAGCTCCTACCTATAGAAAGAAAAAGAAATACGAAGGGAATCCTTTTTTTTTTCAAGAGTATAGAATTTCGTTTATTCCTTTCAAACTTACAAAAGAAACTCCTAAGGATCCTGAAACAAAAAAAACTTTGACAGGAGAGCTCGTGGACCCCTATACCCGTAACTATTATATCCCCTCTTAATCTTAAAGAGCTAGAGCAAAAGCACCTATTTAGGAGGATAGCTTTTTTTTTTTATTATTAACTATCTTGATTAGAGAGCATTGACAAGAAAAAGTAACACAAGATAAGGGTGCCTGCTAAAGCTTTAGATATCTGTAGGCCTATAAAGACACTTGAATTCCACGGGATTCTATGCAACATAACTCCTCGCTACTTGTTAATTAACCAGGCTCTACTAGGCATACCCTGGGTCATCTAATCCTTTTATTGTTGTACTGCGATTGGGATGTGTACAGAGGGTAATCGGATCCTATTATAGTTTTAGTTTAACAAAGACATAAGTGCCTGAGCCGAAAAACTTAATTAAGAATTGCTGTGAAAAGGCCTTGAGCAGAAGAGAAAGTAGTGTTCCTTGTAAGGGTTTCTGCCCTAGTGGTATCCGGGTTTATAGATATATCATGTGAAGTATTCGTTTTGAAATAGAAGAAGGCCCAAGCCTGGTTTTTTAAATCCTCTTCCAGAATAAAGTACTTTTTTTTGAGCTTTTACTGCTTTATAACCTTGCTTACTGTAGCAACTCTCTGCTTCAGAAGTGTTCCATCATGAATCCCCAGGAGACCCTTATGAAATTAGTAAATGGAAGACATAAATATCATTTTTTTTTTCTTTTCGTCACGACAAGTTTTGTCTCTCAAACAGAGTAAGTTTCTGAACAAAGGTTTCATTAGGTAT
>JAYMTI010000128.1:0-13590 GCA_036897505.1 Pelargonium transvaalense | reverse complement strand
TTCTAGGGTTTTATTTGATACTTACTTCAATTTGTTGGTGTACATTTTAGGTTTAGGTTAGAGCAAGATTTTGGAATGTGATTCTAAAACTGATTGCAGATGCATGCAGGTTCACACTTATATTTCTTGTTTGAGGTTATAGTGTAGACTGGAGCATTGGTCATATTTAATCGTCTATATGTAATGTACTCATAATTAGTCTTTCCATATTGCAATTTACAAAAGGGGTATGTATGAGTATGACCATTCTTTTATTTCTACATTTGCTTAATAAAGAAAAGTCAATTTCTTTAGCATATATGTGTTCAATACAATCAACAGGACGGTTTCCATTCCTAAATCTCGTATGCTTGTACTGGATATGCCTGCAATATTTGATTCAAAAAGTGACATGGGTGAGGGAAAAGAGAATGAGAAAACCACGTCTAATGAAAAAAAACTAAACGACAGTGTTAACAATTATACGCTTGAAATATATTTTTTCTTCTTCATGCACATTCATGCATTTCTTTTCTCACGTGAAAATTAGAACTTTGAACTCGTGAATGATTTAATCATTAGGTTAAGATAATAGTATACATAGAACCTCCTGCTGACAACGAGATTCAGTTGAATCTAACGACACAGTTTAAGTATTTGCAGATACAATTTTTTATTTTCACAGGTGTCAATCAACTTTCCTAATTTATTGTTCAAAAGAGTGTAATAAGAAACTAGAAGATGATTCGATGTATATGTACATTATTTCCAAACATTTATCATTAAACTTACATGCATTTACTATTGAATTTGCACCTGTAGACATTTATTGATGCAAGGCAATTCTTAAATAAGCAAAATTGAATTTCTAAATAATTTTTACACGTGTGAGTGCGAAAAAAGATAAAAGTACCAAAATTCCTAGCGTATGTGTAGCAAGTGAGGATTGTTACAGCTTCACCTAAGATAAGACTTCGAATTTCTAAAATTGCAACTTTAATAAATTTGATGAAAATAGTTTTATCGTTCTTGTAGTTCTTTTCATCTGTAAATGTTGATTGTAAACTTATTTTAGATATCTCATTTTAACAAAATAAACATCAATATTCGTACGAAGAACAGAGAATTAGAGGTTATGGGTTTAACTCTCGTTGTGTCGAGTTATGGGCATGGGTGGGGTGGGTTGAAATGAGAAAGTTACGTCTACTGTGTAGCTTAACTAATAAAAAAAGGTTAATTACTTCTACACCCCTTGAACTTATACGAATTAAATCTTAAACCATCAGACTCTTATTTTAGCCATTTTGAACTCTGGACTTTCATTTTTTTTAATAATTAGGTCCAATTTATCTACTATAATCGGTTACCACTGTCCACGTAAGATTCTTGCCCTGTCAGCATCCATGTCGTCGTCCACTGGACTTGCCACGTCACTACCCTCTTCCACCTAGGCTCTCCACGTCACCCACATGTTAGAAATTTTTTAGCAATTTCAATAGAATCTAGAACAATAATTGATTCACCCTCAAAAAAAATTTAATTTTGCAAAAAAGCCCTCTTCCCCAAATTGGTTTCATATTTTCAGATTTCTCTTTCTCTCTCTTGATTATGTTGTTTCTCACTCTAAGCATACAAAACAGAAAAAACCTACGAACATGTTAATTTCAGGTCAGTGTCTCTGTTTTTGTAGATTTGGTTACAAGTCAATGTTCAGGTTTTCAGCAACTTTAATTTGTTTTTTCGTTTCTATTTTTTGAATTTGTATACTGATTTTAGCCCTTAAATATAAAGGATAATGATTAAGATAAGGGAAGTGATTAGCACATGTATGGTTTTTCTCATGTATTTCTCATGTACCCACGTGGCCAAATCGCAGCCGTCCGTTGAAGAAGTGAATCAATATCTACCGTCCAACTTTTGGAGCACACATGTGTATTGGAGGAGGTGGGGCAAGGATGGAGAGAGAAGAATTGGCTTGATGGACATCGGCTTGGTAAGTCATTTATAGTGTGGCTTATTTGGCTAGAATGATACAAATGAGAGGTTTATATTATTTAATTATTTTTAATTTATGAAAAAAAAAATTGCTTAAATGTATTATTATGATTATATGTGAGCAAGTAACAAATAGATCAGACCATTTCGTTCAATTTATTATGATTCTATGTAAGCAAGTAACATAGAGATCCAACCCAGAACCTACAACGACTGCACTTCAAGAACACTAACTAATCTGCAGGTGGCGAGAATGACGGATTCAGAACGTACATACAATTAAGAATAAAAAGCCTTTTTCATATAAATTCTACGAACATGTAATGTATGCAAGTAGTAGGAGCACATGGGAAGGCGTTTGAAAGGCAAGAAATATTTTGAACTTTGTTTCGATGGATACGTCATGTAGGCTGTTTAGATCAACCGTGTAGAGTCTAGCATCGTATCAGGCCTAATTAGACCCATTTGGAGTTGACGGCTTTTGTTGTCATCATTGCGATCAACGGTAGAAACGAGCTCGGAGTAGTCCCAAATAATGTGTCGTGTTCCATTCAAACATATTTTAAACATCGCGATTACATCCAAAAATGTAAATTGCCTTGTAAATATTTTTTGACAATGAAAAACACTTTTTCATATAAATCCTACCAAAGTGTTAATGTCCTTAAGTAGTAGGAGCACAGGGTTAGCCATATGAAAGACAATAAATTATTGGACACTCTGTTACGATGGATACGACATGTAGCCCGTTTAGGCCAACCGTGTAAAATTAGGCAAGCAAAGGGGTCGTATCGTGCCTAATTAGACCCATTTGGAGTGGATGGCTTTCGTTGTCATCGTCGCGAGCAACGGTTGACACGAGCCCGGAGTAGTCCCAAATAATGTTTCCTGTCTCATTCACACATGATCTAAACACTGCGATTACATCTAAAAATGTAAAGTGCATTGTAAATTATTTTTCACAATAAAAGTTGTTTTTTATATAAATCGTACCTAAGATTTGTTGCTTCATGAATCCATTTTTTATTGTCTCTTGGATAAGAAATGATTTCAAATTTGTTTGAAGATATGCCCATGTAATCATTTTGTAATCTTTGTAACGTATTTTGACAGTAAAAAGACCTATTCATATAAATCTTACCCAAGTTATGTTGCTTCCCGAATTCAATTTGTTATAGTCTCTTAGTTTATATATGATTTCAAAGTTGTTTGAAGTTATGCACATGTACTCATTTCATAACTATGTAACGTCCGTTTTGGTATTACATTTGCATAAAAGTGTCGATATGTATTGGGTCAACCAGTAAACTATAAATTTGTTAGAATGATATAATTGAGAAATGTATTTGACAGTAACTTAACCGTATGTGACTGTAAACAAAGACTCATTTTTTTGGTAATAAGAGGATGGGTTTGTGATTTCGCTGGTCAGTTGATTGTTTATCTTTTTTAATATGAACATGGATGGTTCCTAAAAATATAGTAGCAACTATATAATTGAGAATGAATTAGTTACAAATGATATGTAATGGGACTAGCAGTACAAACTAAATTTAGTACTTCCAGTTGAAAAAAATAGTTACTAAGGTAATCATGGTTGACATGCATGTATCATAGGGTCATATGGATGATAAGAAAATATGAAGGGCATTACAGAAAATTTTGACAAATAATGCCTAAGAGATGGCCAGTAAAACCCTTTACAACAAGTATGTGCTCAGTAACTTGTTATTTCCATGGACAACACGTGATATATAGATGGTTAACATGTATATGCTATACATATGACAACATGATGCATGTGCATCAAAAACAAAATGCCAATAAAATATACAACTAAATATATGTAACATCTAATCAAACAGATTTTGTTGCATTAGTAGTTGGGCTACTATATAAAAGTGACTTAACAAGTTCTTCAAGAAATGCTATCCACTCATTTGAGCTAAAGAAGATCAAACATGTTGAAGGAGATTGTTGCTGCAAAGGCTTGAAAAAAGACAAGTTTTATTGAGGTAAATAACATTTACATCTACAGATTTATAATGTTATAATAAGTTGTTGGTATTTGATCTTCAAAGCCTAATTATCTTTGTGAAGTGGAATGTGTTAAAGCTAGCATTAGAAAATAAAAGTCATTGCATAGTGCATAAAGGGTGAAAATAAAGAACCTTCTTCATATGTTATATAGGAAATAGATCGAAAAAGTATTATTTCGAGTACATTATGAAGTTAAGGAGTATAAAACAAACTGGTTACCTTAAAGTTTTGTTTTAACTGCAAAACAAGGATTATATAGGTTAAGGTATCGATTTGCAGATATATTAATAAATTTGGTTATTGAAATCAATTTCAGTGATAAAGGTCAGTACACAGAGGGTTCAAAACTCAGCTGCATATTCGAAGCAACTACTGAGTTGCGTCAAATTATTTTGTTGAACACAATAATAGCAGTAAAACGTACGACGATGTATTATAACAACATTGTTGAAGCAATTAGTTAGGTTGAAGATGAAATAAATACCCACAATGTCGAAAGCCCATTAAAGTTAGTTCATCAAAAAAATTGATTTATGAAGATGAATGCTTACCGTTACGGCGTACAATAACCGGAACAAATTTTTTTAAAAATAAACGAAATCGGCATCATTTCATTCGGATTATGGCAATTATGAAAAAGCATCAAATAATTAAGAGAAATGTAGAGAAAAAAATAGTTAATTTCTCAAAATTTTGTACCTGAAATGATGTAGGTGTGGGTTTTAAGTTAATTGATCTGATATTTCATATCTATTGAAACTCAAACACGGAGTCGGAGACGGTAGCCGAGTATGATGTTGTTCTGTCCTTGCAGTTGTTTTGAAGATGACGAATCTTTTGTTAGGGTTTATATAAGCCACTTATCCTTGCTGCAATAGTTGAGAGCCCTATACTATGAGACATTGACATACAAGTCATTTATTATGTATTGGGCCTGTTGAGCTCGGCCTCATTACAGTGGCCTTCCATAGTTAAACATTGAAACTTTAATGGGCTTATAACCTCTGAACTATACTTGGGCCTGCTATACACGAAAAAAAAAATTCAACATCCAGGTTCAAACCTTTGATATTGGTTGAAACCAATAGGAGCCTTACCACTGGGACACTATATTTGTGCTTGGCCAACTGACTACTTCCTTATTTATATATGATATTTGCTATTTGTACAATTCAGAAGCTAATTTTATGGTTCATGTTTGTAGTTTTTAAATTTCCCGTGTGTTGTTAGCTGGCAATGGCTCCCAAAAATATTTGAAAGCGGTACATAGAATAAGTTGAAAATTTGTTGGGGTTATTAGTCAATTAACTAAAAATATGTATGAAGCATATTATAATGTCTTATGCGAATCATTTTGCAGGAAGATATAACATGTTTATTTGATCCTGTTACTGTTACGAATTTGGAGCTATCCATTGAACAAACAACTGTTGTTCGAGATATGGGTTTCGGGGTATTACTCTTACACAACTGTAAGGAACAAATGTCCAAGGCCATAGTTGAAATCATAATGGATTTTGACCCTATCACCCGTACATTGGACGTTCAAGGATACAAACACCCGTTATCTTCAGAGGTTGTAAGAAGAATGCTTGGAATACCATGGAGTGGCCAACCAGTCCCTCATGAGTACCGTGATAATGAATTAAAGGAAATGTTCCACAAACGCTACTCGAATTTGTCCACGAACAAACTGGTTAAACTAGTTGAATCCCACGATGGAGCCGCAACTTGCAATTCATGGAGGACTTTGTTGTCCTAGCACTATCATCATTTCTTTGTCCATCAAATGTTAAAGGTGTGTCTGTTCTTCATGTTCTTCCAATGTTACAAGTTGTCCGTCGCCGAGGTAAGATAAATTGGGACAAAGCTATTGTCGATTTTCTTGCCGAAGAAGTAATGACATTCCTTGGTATTCCAAGAAGCGTCATAAAAGGGAAAAGTTCCAACATTCAGTGTGCTCAACATCTACCTCGGTGCACGCTAGGATGATGCATGTTGATACTGCTGGTAAGTTGATATTTGAAATTACTACACCTAAAAAACCACATAACTGATCCATTAACTATTTATTTAACTATTGTATTATGTTTGTCCCATTGCAGCTGTTCAAATTAGAGCGGTACTTTCCAAATATAAACAGTCCCTGGGAAACACCTTTGATGTCTTGGAACTCTTTACTGTTAAAAGCCAATCTTGAGAGAATTGAGCGATGGGAAACCTTGAGGCACTCATATCATACCGCACGAAAGGTTAGAATTGCACTGTCACTGACATGATTTTTATATATGATGACCAATGTAATTATATTCATTTCAACTGTCTCAAGGTATATGTTTACAAACTCTAAAATGTCAGTTGAAATGTATTAATAGGCATGTCGTCATCGAATACTTGGTCACAATCGATTAGCCAAACCAGAAGCACATAAGTCCATCAAAAACCATAAGGGAAAAAAAACCAATTGTTGTACGTGCCATTTCCAAGTATGATGGTTCCACAGAATCCGATAATACTTTCAACTACATATCGGATGAAGTTAGCGGGAGTCTAGAAGATCAGTATTGGAACGCATCGAATAATTATGATTAAATATATGACAACTGCACCATGTTAAACAACTCCACAAATGTCTGTTCCCCAATAGCTAGAAGTGACTGGAATGCCGCATGTCAGCTTTCCGAAGAGACATAGACTGTCGGGGACGATGTGAAACTTCGAGTGCCCGAACATGATCTGCAAAATGCTGACAACTGGAATGACCCCCCCAAGTTTGCTGACAAAAAGACTTGGTTGTTATGAATGTTACTTTTGATTTGGGTAACAATGAGAAAAAAAACAGACACAGGCAATGCATCCTCTTCTTATGCACACTTGAACTGCAAACCTATTTCAGACAATTCGACATCACTTCTGTCTAACATTCATGTTGAACCTGTCAGCGGGAACTACAAGAAACAAGTCCATTGTTTGGTGTTTGATATGGATCAATCTCATTCTCCATATTCAACATCATGTAAGACGGCCAAAAACAAGAATACTGGAGTTGTTAGGAAATTAGAATTACACAGTGAAGTTGCATGTAACGCAGTGATAACCCTATCTGACGTCTAATCAGGCGCGGAATGTAGTGGGAAAAAACATAAAATTTGCAGCCACCATAAACTTTCCTTAACCGGAGAATTTTAAGGGCCACATTGAAACCGCATTCATACACCATGGAAAAGGAAAAATTACAACTTGCAGATGCATTGGTGAACCATGTGGAAAGTGCTAAAGGGTATGTTAGCATCTTGTTCGTATTCATTACGAACAACATTCATTTCATACTTATTAACAAATGCAAGTTATTTATATTTATGTCCTACAGTTTTGAGATCGTTGGTTCAATACTTGACATACACCTAATGGATATAATGGTTGCGAAATCATTTATAGAACCGAGGACGTGGGTATCAAATTTTGTAAGTCGTTCTTGTAATGACAAAATTTTATGGTTGTGAAATACAACATTAATTAGTTCTTGATTTGTTTACATTGAACTTGGTTGTTAATTTTATTTATTTATTTGTTTCCTTTCCAGGTAATAGACTATGCTTGTGAATGGCTTAATTACTCAAGCGTGACACGTAACAGACACAAGTGGATTCTACCTTATCTCATTTCCATAATACCTACACATAAAAAATTTCGTGCAATATAACTCCAATATTAACTATAAATTGCTAACAATTTTCTTCATTATCATAGGATGTACTTGTAAGGCATATGGATTTAAGGTAATGAAGTGAAAAAAATTTCGTCTTGCTTGTTCAATGATGCTTGGGGACCAAATGTGTTACAAGAATATTGGTACAAAGAATCGCTTCTCGGGTTCTCACTACTTGAGTGCGAAATGGTAGGCCAAGCTGCTATGTTTTAGTTATTAAGTCCCAAGGGGCGAAACAAATTTGAATGGAGCATTTATACCCCCAAGATCGATACATATATTTTAAAAGTTGCATCAAACTTTCGAATATATGCTTATGTTTATAATATTGCAGCCTTAATGACATACCTTAACATAACATGCTCAGTTTGAGTAATTGAATAGTCATGCTATAATCTATATTCAAGTTGAACAACTAACTATTAAAATAAATAGTTATATAACTTGGTAATAAAAAATAATCATAAATACGGCCTTGGAATTCATCATGTTGGACTATATTTCACATTCTTGTACTGTAATTGCAGGTGTTGTGTCCCATTTTATTTTTGGAGCATTGGTGCGTGATCGGCATAAACGTGCCCAAAAAATTGGTTGATGTTCTTACGAGCATGCATGTGTACTACAATGGACCAAGCGTTGGGAACAACAATCCTCAGTTTGTGCAGCTCATTCTGCGAACGGTTGATGCTGTAACCGGTATAATTAACGCGTCCCCAACCCATCCCAGTCCCAAAGAATTTAATGTTGGCTCTGACTTTCCTTTTCTTAAGAAGAACGTCCCCCTCCAACATAACGGGTATTTACAAATCCCAGTTTATTTTGTTTAAGGACATATATGTGAATATGTTAACTGGTAATAACATATATATATACTTACGTCATATATATATATTCATGCAGGGATGACTGTGGTGTTTATGTCATTGAATTTTTCAAACTGTATATGGGTTCTGAAGAAATATTGGCAACTCAATTTCCATTGGACAGGAACTCGGGCCGCATGCGCGAAAAACAACTGAGCGATATGTAGTTCGATGATGTCAATTTGGTTATGCATGATTTAGTTGGCAAATTAAAGCTGTTAGAAGTGAAGGAGAAATCGTAAGGAAATGAGTGACATACTTAGCCGTTTGCAGATGTACGCCATTTCTTAGTGATGTATGAACACATATTAGTTCAATATTTTATGTTATTTGCTTACTCCCAGTAGTTTATATTCCTCTTACATTTAGCTGATCCAATGGTGTGTTGAATAAGTCTACGGCGCAAAACAGGCTTTCTAACGGTTTCCCACTTGATGTGCAGTTAACATTCGATATCATCTCTGGCCCATCCATTTCCAAACCCAACTCCTTTCGTCATTCTATCCAAACCCAACCCAATTCTATTATAATGGGAGAATCCCAAACCTAACTCCTTCAGTCATTCAATCATATCCCAACCCAATTATGTCATTATTATCTCTTTGTTTGTAAAGGCGAGCCCAACCTTAAACACATATTTATTGGATTCTAATTTCATCTCCAATCCAAAATGTTCAGTTGTTTTTGTGGGGGTTTAATTGTATTTTTTTTTTGGTATTATTATTTGTATAATAGTCCCTATTTCGAGACCTTGAATGTAATGCAATTTACAACAAATTGTTTCATGTTATCCGTCACTTAAACATCTTTTTGTCATTGCACCATGTACATAAAATAAGGACTTTGTGACAACCAACCTAGTTGAATGATGGATAAGAAGTTAGAAATAGTAGGCCAGTATATATTTTATTAATGTTGTTTTAGAGTTGTTGCCATCTTTTCCATATTAATGATTATGTCACCACATAGGTTAGCTTCATACGAGACAGAAGACATCAATTTGGAGTTCATATAACATTACATGCAACATCGCAAACGAAACATAATGTAACGTTTATAATTTGCAGCACTTAAAAGGCATTATTTTCTTTTAGCTTTGCATTGCATTTTATGTGTTGCAATGATATTTACTTCATGCATTATATCATTATACATCAACATGTCCATGCAAAAGACAAAATATATTTCTAGTTAATTGTACCCATTACATATATGCCAAAAACTTTTCACGTACCCGATTTAACTAAACATTAACATGTTCACCAAAAAAAGATTACGACATATCATGCTTGCCCATCGTCTAATACTATCCAACTAGGACTTCAATCTTTCTCCCTTTTCCTCCGAAGTAAACAAATTTACAACACTTCCCGTCGTATATTTGATTTTCATATCTAAATATCATCCACCCACCCTCAAAATCTAAACGGAAAATTCGACCAGTTGTCTTATGAAAACGCGGAATTACCTTAACAACCCATTTTTTACCTTCCCTATTGACCAAAGTTACCTTCATGTTGGCCTTCAAATGTGCATCTTGAACAAACTTCAAAGGCATGTACTGCAAAAAGATTAAACAAAGCAAATGTAACTGCCAAGTTAGACAAAAATACATTAAATATCGTGTAGTCACATCTTGTAAGGCCACCTACCAGTTGTCTTGCCATATGCTTTTTCATATCGCGCTCAAAAGTTGGTTCCTTCGGCGTTTCTTCTTCGATTTCGTTCTCCACTTTCACCGGATTTTTCAGGCTTCCCTTATCATGAACAGTTGTAAGGCCATATTCTACTTTTGTACATGCCGTCATCCCGTACGGAACAAAAGTGGATTTACCCCCCTTGTCGAACCAGAACAAGAGAAAATCGCCTTCTGTAAATTTTAAGTCCTTTACCACTTCCTGCCAACCTTGTGTTAAATAATAGTGCTTATCGGTACGCTGTATACCGACATGCCACATCTTTTGATTCCCAGCTGTGAATTATTGTTATCTCCTGCAATTTATGCCCTTTCAGGCGCTTGATAAAGTGAAGAGGTAAGCGCTACAGGACACAAAAGTTTAAACATGGCTGTAGACAATGACACAATGGTGCAATTCAAACTGAAAACCAGTACAAGTAAACCTTTTCTGGAGACAATGGTGTGCCTTTTAAATGCCATGATTTAGTTGCGACATAAACACAAACATTCACATGCAATTTGAACTCTTACTACTATATGCAACATTTTTACACACAGACAGCGTACAATAAATAATAAAAAAGGTGTGGGCATAACAAGGCAGATAAATCAGTGGGTATACAAACTAGTACCTGACAAACCGGGGTGACATTTTGAACCAAGTTTGAAGCCTAACCGGGCCAGGATGCAAAGTAACCGGTGAAGTGGTCAAATTCGGTCAATCCCGACCCAAACCGGGTATTCAAAATAAGTGGTATGTCCGGATTTTAAGCCATTTGAAGGCAGGAAATTATTTTTTACAAACCCTAATCCTAAACATATCTTCTATTGTCATCTACTTCTCTGTCATTGACACCTCAAATGCCAAAAACATCTATGACACTATTAGTTATGCTTTTCTCCTTTTATTTTCATTGGGATGCAAACATGACATCCAATTGTCTTCATTTTTGTGATACATTTGGCTACTGTTTGGATCAGTTGTAAGTTTGTCACTATATATGTTAATGATAATTTTTCTGATTTATAGGTTGATTTGGCCTCAGAATGGTGGTTGTTGAAACTGCAAGGCACATAGAATCATCGAGAATGGTTTCTGGGGTTAATGTATGTGCTTCAGAGGGGGAATCAGGAGAGTTTCATATGGAAAATGATGGTTATTTCTCTCGTGATATTCTGCTCAAGTATAAGCGGCGAAAGGCTTCTGCTACCCGTGATTATCCACCTGGGTGTGGACATTTCACCCCACTAATCAATTTGACAAAGAAGGCAGTTATAGCTAGTGTTGATAGTCACAATTGCATGTCCCTGTCCTCCGTAAAAAGACATAGTTCCATTCCTTCAGACACTCTTAGGCAAATAAATAGGGTCACGTCTGATCAGGTGGATGGGCTTAAACCAGTGGCCTTCGAGCATGTGTCACTGTTGCCTGAGGCTTTGGAAGGTTTGGATGGACTTGAATCAGTACACCTGGAGCCAGTATCACAGTTACCCGAGGCTTTGGAATGTTTGGATGATACAAATATGAATGAACCTTCAAAAGTTTCAGAACTTGAAGCCGCTGCACCGTCAGAGGATCTGAATAAAGATTGTCCTCCTCGCAGAAGTGTTTCCGCTATCAGAGATTTCCCTCCATTTTGTGGAAGCAATACTCACTGTCGCCGTGCAAAAGATAATTTGGAAGTGGTTTCTCCTTCAGAGACTAGGAGTTCGTGCCAGGAGATGATTGTTGTGGGGAATAAGTTCATTGAAGAGACGAATAAGACTCATAGGAAGGACATGGGAGAAGATATCCAAGGTGGAGATGCTCCTGAGAATGAATTGGAGGAGAATGACTTGAAATTGACTGGGGATGAATCTCAAACGGAATGGTATAAAGCTGAAGGAAGGAAGCTAGATGAACTTATGACAGCATCTAAGATGCAGGAGGCACAAAGTGATGAAATAGTAATGAGCATGAAACGTCCTCGTGAATGTAATCAATACTTTACGGGTGAGACAGATGTTGAAAAGGGCAAAATTCACGTAGAAGTTTTGGAGAACAATAAGGAGAAGGAAATATATGAGAGAAGTTGTCTCAAAAGAAAGCTTGATGAGATATCTTGTTCTCCAGAGGAATTGCAAGAAGAAGATTGTGAGGGTTTGAGAATTGCATCAAGAAGAATGATTATTCCAGGTCTGAGGGCCATGCCAAACAGCGTGGGAAGACAGGAAAAATTGTCCTCTGAACTTGACATTGCTTGTGTTACAAGTGAAATCAAAGGAAAGAAGCATGGACATCTAGAAAAATCAAAATATGCCGCCAAGAGAATGAAAGATAAATCCAAAGATTCTTGGGCAAAGTCAATGACGATGAGTACACTTACTAGAAAAGCTGAATGGCATAATGCCGAGGTGATGAGGATGCAAGATGAATTTGTGACATCCTCTAACATAAATGTGTCACATGGAAATGCTAGAGAAAAGAGCTTTGAACTGTCTTGCGAAAGTAACCAATACTGCAGGGATGAGACAATTGTTGGAAAAGGAAACATTGATGTGAGATATGTGGGGAAGGAGATCATGATTTACTCAGAAAAAAGAAGTCACGGGGAAGAACGTTCTCATATATCTGGTTCTAAAGAGCGAATTCAAGAAGAAGATTGTGAGCTCCGGGGTGATGCTTCAGGCAGGATTGTTGTACAAGGTCTGTTGGCTGGAGGAAAGAGTATGGGGAGGCAGGGAAAAGTATCCTGCAAACTTAACCCAATTAGTGTTACACGTGAAAACAAAGGAAAGAATCACGATTTGGGAAATCTAGAAAATTATGAACATGCTGTCAGGAGAAAGCAGGATGAATTTAAGGATTTTGGGGGTAAGTCAATGAGGATGAATTCACCTACTGTTGGTAACACTCCTCATCATTCAACGAGTCAGCTGATTGCTTTGGACAGGGATTGTTCTGAAAACGACGAGGAAATAGACCATTTCCATGAGAATGCACAGCCACATCAATTTGATTTGCACCTTCCTCCTTTCAGTTGCAGTGATTCGAGTAGTAAAGGTGGTGAATGTGATGGGGTTGTTACTCGGAATCGAGTGAGGGAGACATTGCGTCTGTTCCAAGCTGTGTGTAGAAAGCTCTTGCAGGAAGAAGAAATGAAGTCAAAGGAACAGAGAACTACTCGTTGGAGAGTTGATCTTCCAGCAGCTAAGATTCTCAAGAATAAAGGGAAATATGTTAACACTGGCAAACATATCATGGGATCTGTCCCTGGAGTTGAAGTTGGGGATGAGTTTCATTATAGAGTGGAGCTTAATATAATAGGCCTTCATCGGCAAAT
>JAYMTI010000127.1:0-13653 GCA_036897505.1 Pelargonium transvaalense | reverse complement strand
ACTTTATGTTGTTGATTTTATTTTGGGTTGATTCGGTAATGGTATTGATTTAAACTTTATTTCGTTATGGTATTGATTTTGATTTGATTTTGAGTTTAATTTTTTATCATTGCCAGTAAACCCACAAGAAATTACCAATGGGTTCAGTGAGAGAGGTCAATTGTGTATGACCTGGGGTTTAAGCAAAAGGTTGGATGGTTTTCATTTTCACTCACTTTCTCGGAAAATGCTCTATTTGTTAATGAATTAGAGTTTGTTTGGCTCTCTGATTTATGAGTTTGTTTTTCAATTGGCAATTTGATCATGTGATTTTTACTTTAAATATACTGGATTGTTAGTATTGTTCAGCGATTTGATCGGTTGAAGATTGTGAACTACTTGCAGTATGTGATTTGGTTCTCTGATTTACGAGTGTTTGTTTGTTCATTTTCTCAATCTAGTTATGTGTTTTAAAATAAATTGATATAGTTATTACAGATTCTAAGTATAGTTCATTGATTTGATCTGTTGAAGATTGTAATCTACTTGTGGATATGTGATTTGGTACACTTATCTATGATGGCTTGTTTGAATTATTTCAGTTTCTAATGATTGTTCAGTGATTTAATCTGTAAGAGATTGTTATTGGTTTGTGGTTACGTGTTCTTAGACCATTTTATGTTATGGTTTCATTGACACAGTTAAAGCATTTCCTACTACAAGGACCATTGTTAGGGTTTGTTGTGCTGTGCTCTGTTGTTGTGATCCACACCACATCCATTGTTGATTTGATTACAGTAATTTTGAATCGAAGAATTTCATTTTCTTATCTTTGCTAATTGCTGTGGAAATCTATAAGAGGACTAATGTTGCGTTCTCTGAACATTTGTTTTGGGTTGCAGATGCTGATGTCCTCCTATGGAGGAACAAGAAAATGTCTGCTATTGCAGTTGGTGGAGTAACCATGATATGGGTTCTGTTCGAGATGCTTGAGTATCATTTCATCACATTAGTTTGCCATATTTTGATAATGACTTTGGCAATCCTTTACTTTTGGTCCAAATTATCATTCCTTATCAACAAGTAAGGTTTTGGATATTCATACTTATAACTTGAACATTCCTTCTTATGCAAGTTTTTAACTGCTTTGATGTCCCTTCGTTAGGTCTCCACCACAAGTCCCAGAGATTCAAATCTCCGACAAACGTGTTCTGGAAGTTGCATCTGTTGTGAGAACTCACATGAACCGTGGTTTGGTTGTGCTGCGTGATATTGCAGCAGGGAGAGATTTGAGGATGTTTCTATCTGTATGTTGATCTCTTCTTGCTGTTCTTTCTACAAAATTTTGCTTTCCTGGTGGGATGGTATAGCTGTAGCTTTATGAATGTTGCTTCTTTAGCATCTCAAACGATATTGTAATTACAAGCTTGTGCACAAAGTAGGGACAGCAAAATCGCTTCTTTCAATTGTCTATCCCTTCAGAGTTAGATTATGGCATTTTGGTCATGAAATGACTTTGATTGATTTCCATTCCCATTCCCATTCCAAGTTTTTCAACCCAAATGATACCTAATAAGTTACAACAATCATGGCTCGACTATGAATCATTTAGCAGAACTCTTTGGGATCCTCAGTTTGTATTTTCATCCTCCATTCCAAATCTAGGATTAACTACCAAACAGGTCCCCCAAATATCAAGATCCCCCCATTTTTGCTCTTGAAATAATTTTATGTCAATATGGCCCCTCAACTATTTAAAAAGCGATCATTTGACATTAACTTCCATTAAATTCTCCATTAGTCGCTTGTTAAAATTAATTCAGGGACTAACATGGTCGGATCCTAATAATTGGGCGACCAATTTAGTAGTTAATCCTTATCGAATTTTATCTCTTAAGCTCAGTTTACTCTATCACATCACCTATACAACTTATATTCTCTAAGCGATCGACGGTTCTGGTTATCAGGTGATTTTTTGCTTGTGGATTATTTCAGCCGTGGGGAATTGGTTCAACTTCCTGACCTTGATATACTTGAGTAAGGAACCTATTCAAGTTCATATTTACACACTTCCTACATTTTTTGTCCGACATTGCTGAATTGGTTCCTTTGAAACAGTTGTTATTTCGCTGCACACGCTTCCAGCACTATACGAGAAGTACGAGGATCAGGTTGATCCAATAGCCGAGAAGGCGCTAATCGAGCTAAAGAAGCACTATGCAGTGTTCGACGATAAGGTTTTGAGTAAAATCCCCAACAGGGTAGCAAAAGGCAAGAAACGGGTTTGAGAAAGGTCTTCAATGGTGTTTTTTGTGTTAACTCTATCCAATGTTTATGTTAGTTCAGTTAAGTTGGTGGTTTTTGTTGAAGAATCTGCACTGAAGGACTGTAGAAGAAAGTTGGTAGCATTTTTTGTTGATGCAGAAGTTGTAGTCAGAACAGTAATGTCATGTGATAAACTTTAGATGATTTATAAACTTTAGATGATTCATCTTTTTTATTTTGCTAGTGAGCATTTTGATGGTAACATTCTCCTGCAAAGAAGAATTTTCAACATTATTGTGTATTTAGCAGAGCTGACAAATTGTGTTTTGGGTCGAGTTTGGTTGAAAATAACTAACCCGAACTCGGCCTCCAAGAACCAGGAATTGTGTGGATTAGTGTTGGTCTGATTCACCCGTCAATCGGGACTATTTTATGCAATCTGAATTTGCATAAATGTGGGTCAAGTTTCAGGTGTGTGTATTCAGATTCAAATTGCAAACTCTACATTATTGCTTTTCACATCGAGTCTCTCGTATGCTTGAAATATTTTTGTACTATTATGTAACTAAATCAGATTAAAGAACAATACCATGAACAAACTATTGAGATATTATTGCTACATTACAAAGTGATAATCATCTGAGAAACTATGCGCTACCATTTGTATTTAATCAAACAATATAATCAGTTTTCGGGATAGGAAAAGCCATCTCCATTTTCAAGTGTTTTTGCTTCTACGTAGAAGACTTCTCTGGGTGTAAATTTATGTTTTTCGGGTAAGCCCATAACCGGGAAACCGATCCCTCATCTGAATCACTATCACTATCCGAAGAAGATAGAACTGAAAAAGAATCATCCAATAAATATTCAGCAACCTGAAAACACACGAGCAAGAATGCTGCATAAGGCTAGGAAAGATCAAATGTAGTAGTAAAACCCGGAATCCACTCTTGTTTTGCGGGTTTAGGTCAACACAAATGGACCAGATCATTTTCTGGGGTCGGGTTATGATAAGGTATTTTGCAACCCGACCTAGAATCCGAATCGCCAGCACTATATGAAATGTACTATGATAACCTCCAGACCAACCGAAACATCTAACGCATTATGAAAACCTAGGAAGGTTAAAACTAGAATGGACTAGTGTCCTTAATTGCCTCAAAGACACTCAATATTATACCCAACTCGGAGATGCATACCTATATGCGCGACTGGAAAACCAAAAACTATCATCGTAGAAAAGTACCTGGCGAACTGATATAGGCTTGATTTGGTGTCTTTCATGTCTCTGTCCTCCGTGGCTACTGGAATGTTTTGATTCGTTGAGCCAAACAATTGCATCACATTGTCCACAGTACCCCCTATCACAGGTCAATCTCTTGGATGAATTACCTGAAATCGATAGAAGACATGGTGGCAGATTAAGCGACGATCGGCATATGAAAGAGTATAAAATTAGTTCAGAAGCCACCAAATTCAAACAAGCTGCTCATAGTCATCATACCAACGATATATAAACCGACACTCGGCAATGTCATTATTATATAGAATCTACTCAATCTAGCGAAGAAGGATGACATACCCATAACGGATCTTTTAAACGCCTCTTTCCAGTCAATATCATTACTATCAACCGTGTCCTCTTGAGGAAGTTTACGAACTTTATCTTCCGTCAAAGTAACATATTGTGGTCTTTTCGTCTTTGAATAAGCATCGGAATCACGAAAGAAAACGTCATATTGCAAACGCCATAAATGGTTATCGCTTGCTGCTGAATTCCACGACCTTTACCATGAACAACGACAGAAATAAGCCTGTGACGGAAATTTATTGTGGGTGTAATTTACCAGATTACTCATCAGTGCATAGTTAGTAGCGGTCACAAGGATGCCACTGGGGCAGACACATTAAAGCCATGTCGTTACATTCCAAAAATGCAGGGGAGGAAAATTACCAGCAAACTAATCCAACAGAAGCTAAAGACTTCACATCCAGGAAGCTGAAAATTTGCACAAGAACATCTTGCGGCAGTTGAGCTGAATCTGAAAAAGAAAAAAAAAATGACTTTTTTCTTCCAATGGAAGAATACATATGTTTTTTTTTTTATTTAAGGGAGAAGAATACATATGCTAAACATTATAAAAACAATATTGAGATAAAATGACCTTTTTCTTCCTGGCGAGCTTTTAAGCGTCTCTTATGAGCGACCTTTGCATGCTTAAATTCTGTAATAGCCAAATTCTTCTTTTGCTTTGGCAATGCAACTTCCGCACTCCGAAGAAGAAGATTTGCTGCTGATGCAGCGGTTTGACTCTGCATTCTAGTAGTAAAATAAGCATCACAAAAGGAACGTATACAAATAAACACTCAAACGGTCTACAAGAAAAACCTGATATAAGAAAGTCATAAGAGGTCTTCCGTGGGTAAACAATTTAGATGGAAACCTCAAACCAGTATGATCCACACATGAAACGCAAATAAAATGAACATGATGAATGTGGGATCTAAGTGCCCAAAAGGAATTCCAAGGTCTCGTGCACAACCTAAACTCGTGCTCGACTAACACCTTGATGATATATTCAAATTGTATCATCCCAAAACCAAAGTGTCTCCATAATTAATAATCAATGACATTTGCAAGCAATCATTACCCATTATTTGCTTTGAGCTGCAACTACTAACATATCCATAACAGTGATTCATAATAGAAATTTCAAATTACCATTAACCCATATAATCAAGCCCAACACTGGAATGTTTGATCTGAAAATTTTGACATTTCTGGCACAATCTCATCAACCCAACTCTAAATTCAACCTCTGAAAACAAAAACAGAGAATAACATATTTATTCAATTGGAATTGAAAAACCAAAACTTTCGAACGCAACCAAAACCCAGATCCTAATTTGCAATCATTCACAAAAAAAAAACAATTGGGTATCAAAAAATCCTCCAAAAACAACCAAACAAACGAAGAATCGGTGAAATCAAAACCCAATTCTTACTGGGGAAGAAGACAAAAAGCGGCGATCGTGTCCTGAAATATGAGAGGCTGGAGATTCTTGGGGAGCTTGTTGTAGGCGAATCTGAGGATGAAACTGAGCTCTTTGCAGGCTAATTTGAAGAGATGAATTCTGGACAAAGCTTCTCCTAGGGCAAGGTTTTGGTATCTTTCACAGGGATTTGACATTTCGGGAAGTTCAATTTGGGGCTAAACAAACATGAAGATCGATAGCAATTTCGGTTTCAAGCCATCGTCGCAATCAATTTCAATTTGACAGTTGAGATGGATTGTGGAGATATAATGAAACCCAACAACTGCTTTTTGCTTAGCAGAACCAATCGGAAATTTTTGCCTCCAAAATAAGGTAAAAATCAGAGGTGGCAGGGTCGAGTCGGGTTCGGGTTGGAACAACCCTAACTCTATCCCGACCCTAAAGGTTCTTAGGTTTGGGCGAGTTATGGTTGAGTCGGGTTAAGGTCAAATTTAGGTGTTTTAGCCATAAAATAAAACACACTGATTTTGCGGATATATCCGACCCGGCCCTAATTCACCCGAAAATTTCATAAGTACTCGACCCTACTAATTTTAGGGTTGGGTTGCGGTTACCCATGGATAGGGGAAATCGACCGGAGGGTGAACCGGTCAGACCACAAGCCTGTTGTTCTAGTGGATGATGTCAGCATATTAATTATGACATCATCCAAAATTGACCATAATCGGTTAGACTGGTTGACCCAGTTACTGAATCCTACTAATTTTAGGATCGAGTTACAGGTACCCGTGGACTGGGGTCCATTTTGCCAGCTCTAATAAAAATTAACCGGACGGCGAACCGGTCAGACCAGGTCGGTTGTTCTGGTGGATGATGTCAACATATTAATTATGACATCATCCAAAACCGGTTACACTGGTTGACCCAATTACCGGTCTTGGCCATACTTTCGAGCCTCTTAAGACTCTGACCGATAACTCCACTGGTCCGGGCCAATTTCAAAACATTGTTTAAATTAGTCCACGATAAGTCACAGTTTAGTTAAGTAATGGTAACATCAAAACCACTTTTGCCCCAAAATATGATGTTCACTCCAAAACTCGCTCGTTGGTATCAATTGATCACAATTTGCTCACAAAAATTACTGTTTTTGATAGTCTACCTCAAAGACTAAACCCAAAAGTAAACTTCAATTATAAAAGTGGAACACTTAGATCTCTACAACTAGTATTGAGTAATGTACTATAAATAATCCATGTACAAATTCTATTTTGTGTAAAACAATGTTCAAAGCTATAACAAAACCCAAGCCAACCAATACTACAAGTTCCTCCACACACTAAAAAAAAAATAAGCATACACATCCAAAGACCTCGAAAACTATTGCTTAAACGCTACGATTTCTTCGAACGATAACTGATTGCTACGAAGCTTTTTAACCAACAATGCCATTCCCTCGAAAATGTCCATTCATAAGGTAGTTTTCGGCTTCCCAAAACGCTCCATCCCTGCACAATTTGCCCGTTTTCCACGACCTAGAGGAAATATGTTAACTGCTGCTTTTTTCTCGAGCCTCCTTCTCCGTACAGTTCGTTCCATTGCTTCAACTCGCTCATTACCGATCCTTCGCTGGCAAAACTTGCAGCAACCTGTATTGCAACACATTTACATATAAAATGTTTATTTTTCTCAAAACACCGAGTTTCTGATAAGCCGTGTGTGACATCTTCAAACATGAAGTCAAAAGTTAGGAGTGTTGTTTCTATGAATGTTCGAAGAATGTATCCATTTAGAAACTTAGATTTTGTGTAATGCTTGTGTTATGTATCAATCTTAGAATTCACAGAAGTATTTCCCGGATAAGATCTTTTGATATCATTCATAAGATCAATCGATTTCCCCTGAAAATATACAACTAAGTTTTGAAATTTTGGGATTATGAGGTCTGTAATCTTGAGAGCTGCCTAAGATATACATTTACGACGCTTGAGAAATGAAAAAAAGAATTACCTGATTCTTTGCCTGCCTCATGTCTTCCATGTTTAAGGACCTTAGAGCAATTACTCGTTCCTCCACGTCTTCTTCTTTAGCTTCTGAAGTGTCTGAAGTACCTTCCGTGTTCTTGGCTTCTTCGGCTTTCCTCTTCTTTTCCTGTAATAAAAAAAAAACAAAAAATCGAGAAAATGAATATAAATACAACACGAAAATGGGAAAATAGTCGAAAAGTGTTACCTTTTCCTTCAATTGCTCTTGCTGTAAGAGCTCTCTAACGGGTCTATATGCAGCTGTGATGCACAAATTCTGTTTGAAGTACAGTAGAATAACATTAGTTTACGACGTTTGATCGTTGATTATTAACTCGGGAGTGTAATTAATCGATGAACAAACCTTAAGATCACTTCCGCTATATCCTTCTGTCATGGTCGCGAGCTCCTTGAAGTCCAAATCTTCAGTTTTCTCCTTCACGAGAAGCGTTTTCAGGATCATTTCCCTGCTCTCAACAGACGGAAGACCAACCATGATTCTGCTCAAAACAGAAAGTGTCAAGATTCAGCAACTCAATACTCGAAATGCATATATAGTATCTAGCACGATTAGTTCTTCAAACAAACCTGCGCTCAAATCGCCTAATGATTGCCTCGTCAAGGTCAAAAGGCCTGTTTGTTGCAGCAAGAACGAGAATTCTCTCGCCAGATTTGGTCAACAACCCGTCCCAATGTGTCATGAACTCGTTTTTAATCTTGCGCATAGCCTCGTGCTCCCCAACCCTAGTTCTCTGCCCGAGCATGCTATCAACCTCGTCCACAAAGATAATTGTGGGCGAGACCTTCGCTGCGAGTGTGAACAAAGCTCGAACATTCTTCTCGTCCTCTCCAAACCATTTTGAAGTGATAATGGACATTGAAACGTTGATGAAACTAGCTCCGGCTTCATTAGCAATGGCCTTTGCCATCATTGTTTTGCCAGTGCCGGGAGGCCCAAAAAGCAATATGCCCCTACAAGGCTTCAAAAGGCCGCCCTTGAAAAGGTCCGGCCTTCGGAGAGGAAGCATGACAAGTTCTTGAAGTGATTCTTTAATTTCATCCAAAGCACCGATATCTGCAAATGTCACTCCGATTTCATTTGCTGGTATAACTTCTTGCCTTATGCGCTTCTCAAACTCATTGTCGGGAGGAAGTTCCTGCATAAGAATCGAATGTTAGATGAAGGAAACAGATAAGATGAAATGGACATGAAAAAGAGGGCTTGGACTTAACTGGTTTAGGTGGAGCTTGGTTCTCACCATCCTTCTTTGCCGAAGAAACTGATTTTTCTGTCTCGTTTTTGTTATCAGCTGTTGCAGACTCAGTCTTTGCGCCAACAGACTCTTCCCCTTCTTTTTCCTGAACATAATAGTATTGTCAGCAAACTTTTACATATAACCTTAGGTAACGTTTGGATTGGAATTTTTGCTCAAGAACAGGAATAAGATTTTCATGACTTTTTGTTCAAGAGAATGACTTTGGAATGAGATTCTTGCTTCTCATTCCCATTCCAAAAAAATTAATCCTAACTCTAACTTAATGTAAACTTAGAGCTCTAACCTTGAAAGAGTCAAAACTTACCTCTAGTTTCAGAGATCCACATCTACTATCTTGGAATATACTTAATCCATGGGACAAGCTGTTTCAGAGCCAAAATAGTTATCAATTGCAACTCGTCAATGAAGTGAAGAAATCAAAGAAACCCATTAAAAAAACTAAAAAAGTAGGCATCAAGTATCAAGTATCAAGTATCAAGAATCAACCTCTTTGATGATATAACGAGCTTTCCATTTCGGTATTCAGGGTCCTTGTTATTCATCAAATGATACGATATTGCTGATACAACAATTTCTTCAATGTGATTACTGAGGACCATCGTGTCTGCTTGGCAGATAGAACCGAGATCATCACAGTCAATATCATTCGCTGCAAGTACTTCAGCAATGTGGATTCTGTTGTCCCGAAACTGAAGCAACTTTGTGTCCTCTTCTAGTTGAGCTTTCCAGCTGAGAAGACGAGACTCGTCTTCAGGTGGTCTAATCTCGATATTGTAAGGGAACAAAACACTGAGCTTGTCATCAATTTCTCTGCATTCATCTTGTGTGTCCACCTTCCGGGAACCAAGTATCACTACTGACCCCGATAGCTTCTGCAACATCTTGTGGAACAGACTGTGTAATCTTTGTGATTGGAGAAGAAGCTTGTCAACATCTCTGAGATATAAAATAACAGAACCGGTTTCTGATATTGAAACCAAGACCTGGAACACGTATACCAGAACTTCATCACATTAGGCTATGCATGCACTAGGAATCTTTGGTTTGAAACAAGCAACGTTTTCGTGGTAACGTTACCTTGTAAAGTGACTGTAAAAACTCCTTCTCACTGAAACACCATGTGCTTGTGCGCTTCGGTGGAGCTATAAGAAAAAAAATATTGAAAAATCTTATATTTAGGGTCTTAAAATACGGGTATTGGGCATGAATGTTCCAAAGTAGAACCTGAATTTGTTGCAGAACATTGGGAACTGACGCTGCTCATATCGGAAATAGTAGAGGCATTTCTTCGAAGCTTTGGAGAATTATTAGAACTTTCCGTTACTCTGCAGAAAAAAGGAAAGCACAGGCTTAGAAGCAACTCGTGACATGCAACATTGACGGAATGAACCAAACCGTTAAGCTCAATTAGACTAAATGTCCTAACTACATACCTTGATTTAATATCTGAGCTGCTTTGCATACGTGATCCACCTGCAAGAAGTCTTCAGTCAGAGAAGCGATAATATAGGAAAAGAAAGAGAGAAAGAGTATAAAAGGTCTTTGTAGTTATGACTAAACCAATGATATGATCTAATAGGCTTTTGGAACCTCAAAGCATTACACAATCAAAAGAGCAAGGGGTGTTTCGTCTTTTGTACCTTTGATTTCCTCCCATGATGGAAGGATTGAGAATGAACCGAACATATTGGACACTCGCTCCAATGTCACCTCCGAGATGGATCTGTCGAGAGACTGAAAAATATCACGTAAATTAGGGAAAAAGAAGAAATAAAATCCGACTAAAACTAGCAAGTATACAACAATCAAACAAGTAGAAAAAAGCTTACAGGTTCCTTTCTAACACAACCGTATTTGCTCTGCATCTGCAAGAAGGTATCCATAACAAGCTTTGGTACGATTCAACGACAATTGGAAATGAAATGAATGAAGGATTAAAGGAACGCGTACTCACCTTCAGTGAAAACTCGGTAACATCCAACACAAGTAGATTTGATTCGAAGCATTGTGCTAAAGCATTAGCAAGCAATTGCTTGTAAAGTTCTTATGGAGTAAAAACAAAAAACAAATTAGGCTAAAACGAACTTCAAAAAGAAAAGTACAACCCATCTTGCAGATTGACTAGAGTATTCCAAATAGCTCTTACCGGTATGACCAGAGAGCAATATAGTCCTACTTGCCGGTGAAAGGTTACGAGTGTGCTTCGAGAAGTCCGAATGCTTTAGATGAACAAATGCAGCACTTGTCAATAACACACGAGTTTGCTCACTGTCATCGCCATCAAAGTAAACATCAGATCATTCATCTTTTACACCTTTTTTACTACAAAGTCCCCACTAAGGAAACTGAATTTAGATTTACCCCAACAAATAGTGAAAACAACATCATTAAAATCAATGAGTGAGTGACATTGATTAACATGTAATGATGTCCAAGAAACCGATAAAACAAACATCAACAAGTCAATCAAGATGAGCAAGGTTTCAAAGAGTTCAAGATCTGTGTCTGCCAAAGAATTAGCTGAACATTGACATGTGACACTGATTCAACAAGTCCCTAAACAATGATTGTATGAACTTCTTGTCTTCTAAGACCACCAAATATAGAGTAACATACAAAACTGAAACTGAAATTGGATGGATTGAAGAACAAAAAAAAGGAGACATTTTTTCATTACACATCACATTAGCAACAAAGTCCCAAAATTTGTACAAAAAGGTAACAAAGCTTAGTATATAATATTTTACATACACATATATATAAATATATTATAAGCTGAACACATATGACATGACATGTTTGCCACAAAACCTAATAATATATATGGCAAACTTGATCTACCCAAACCCAAATTTGGTTTTGGAACCATCTTTTATATATATATATATGTACAAACCTAAGAAATAGACTTACTTGAAGAAGAGCTCTTCTTCCATCTTGCTAGATGTAACAAGAAAGTCAACACCTCTGACGGGTCCCTTAGAGAATAGGAAGCTTTTGTGTCTTTCGGAATTGATGACACTATTATTGAGTGACCTTTTCCTCGCTTTCGTAAAACCTGTAGATGAGTTCATGAGTTCAAATTATTAAAATTCACATTTTTTGATGGGTATAGATAGCAACGCATGAATAATGTCGTTGTGTCAAACATGTGTTCTATTATGCAAAATGGTGTTGTTTGTGTTAGTCATATTGTGTCTTGTCAATACAGTTCATTTAGTTACCGTGTTTTGCATCGTATCGTGCAACACACGGTCAACTCTTAGTATAACATAAACACGATATGCATGCACGAATTATCAACCCAAAGTGTAAGTAGAGGAAGAGGTTGACGAAGAATATTAATAAACGACCGGATATGAATTCATGCACTTAATTGTATACTTAAGCTTTTCTTCTATTAATTCAAGTTGTGGATACTTATAAAATACCTTGAAAGCATCTTCGTCAGATTTGTCGTCTCCAATGTATATGGGGATGACATCGTTACAGTTGCTAAGCCCTAAAGTGTCAAGCAAATATTCAAGAGCGTGACCTTTGTTCCACTCTATAGATGGTCGGATTTCCAAAACCTGTTCGTGGCATTGCACAAAACAACAAAGATTTATTCAGAACACTAGGAAACTACGTTCGAGCAATGAATTTTTTCGTAATATTTAGCGTGTCTAACCTTTTTGCCCTCGGTTAGGCGAAAATCGGGATAATTTCCAAGCACAGACTTCACTTTCTCTTCTAAAATACCATAGTCCTGCAAAATTACGCA
Source organism: Pelargonium transvaalense (assembly GCA_036897505.1). Classification (NCBI taxonomy): domain Eukaryota; kingdom Viridiplantae; phylum Streptophyta; class Magnoliopsida; order Geraniales; family Geraniaceae; genus Pelargonium; species Pelargonium transvaalense. The sequence goes on along the minus strand of JAYMTI010000127.1, from coordinate 1,348 downwards.
ATCATAATGAAAAACGCGACTCAATATAGATTGATACGTGACATTACCTCTAAACTGAAAAAAATTAAAGGATTGAAACAAAATTTCAAATTTCTACCTCGTCTCGTACTTGTCGATAATGAACAGACACACAAAATCGATTGTCCTCTACTCTTGAACCTTGAATGTTAGTCATTTTCTCCACCAACAAAGAACATATCTATCGAAAAAACAATAAATTTTCCATTTTAGAAACTAGTTAGTTTACATACAAAACGTTACATATTATCGTAATTTTTCGTATAAAAAGCATATAGTATATTCTCTTTATTTACCTCTTGCATTGCAGGCAAGAATTTCTTTGCCGGTTGAAAGAGAGCTTCATTAGCCTAAAACACGATTTAAACATCATTATTAATACAACAAATTCGCACATTTTCTCGACATAATTGAATGTTAAGCTACACTAACCTCTTTGCCCGGAGAGAGGTAATTGGCATCAGAGTGTCTGTGTTTCCGAGGCGGAGCCATTATATCCATCCCATGACTCCCAGCGTAATATACGTTCGTTAGTTGTACAAATTCTTTTACCTAAACCAAGAACTCTATTTCAGTAATAAAGTACTTTTTGCTAATTTAAAAAAAAGGTTCTCTCTAATTTCTTCAAATAACTCGACGTGTAGTAAGTTAATAATTACCTTTTCTCTACTTCTCCCGCTGATTATAGCTGTTGGGAAATTCTTGGCTACCTCCTGAACCGTTGCACGCATCTGCCATTTTTGTAGCATGATCGAATGATTAGAATCGACGTGTGCATGAAACTAGAAAGTGCGTGTAAAGAGGCATTAGTGTATAATTAATTAATTACCTCGTCGGACATGAAAGCGCGATCAGGATCGTTAACAATGGGCGAGAGGGTCCCATCATAGTCCAAAAACACGACTATCTTCTTCCCTTTTGCGGATTTCATCATCCTTTCAAATGAATCCAACGCTGACGGATGTTCCACCTATCAGTTCAGGTGAAAATGTTTTGTATTACATCTGCGAGAAAGTTTGTGTGCGCAAAAACATGCAAATTGATTGTGAAAACGTTTAGACATTTTCAGAACTTTTGCATGTATATGAAAATTGTAGAGGTGGTAAAGCGTAGGGTCGGGTAGCACCTCAACCCTATAAGCTCTTCGGGTAGGTCGGATTAGGGTCAACCAGCGGGTTTTAGGTATAAAACAGCGGGTGTACTAGGCCTAAAAATTTCACACCCTAAACCCAAAAAACCTGATCCAAAACCTGAACTGCCAACTCTAAAAGCACACATTAGTAATATGTGCTTTTAGAACTGGCAGTTCAGGTTTTGGATCAGGTTTTTT
>JAYMTI010000126.1:0-13712 GCA_036897505.1 Pelargonium transvaalense | reverse complement strand
GAATCTCCGATTCCGTTCTCCCCTTCGGCTCCACTGCCATTGTTCAGGTCTCTATCTCTACTGTATTGGTGCCTGCTTTCAGCTTTCAAGTGACTTGAATTATGTTTAGTATAATTTTTTTTATGGTTTTGGTGTAGATGGCTGATTCCGTTGGAGACGCTTCAGCTCCTCAGTTTATAGTGGAGTATCTGCCTGCTCATCTGCATCATTGCTTTGACAAATACATGTAAGATCATTAATCATTTTTACGTTTTCCTTAATTAAATGTGCCAAGAAAAGTAGATTTCCATTGGTATCCAATAGAAGTAGATTGCTGGTATAAGAGGCTATTTGATTATCCTAACTGCGAAAAGGTTGAAATTTGAGATTGTAATGTGCTGCTACCTGGATGGCAGGCTTTAAATTACATTTACATTTTCTTCTAATGGTTGGATGTAACTTGTTATTGAAGCAGTATATTTGGAACAGGCATATCTGCATTACAAAGCATTATAATCTCATAAAACCTCTCACTCAAATGTGTACTTAATATTTGTGACTCGATATTCTTTGAAACTGCAAACTATATTTTATGATAGTACTAGATGGATCAGTATTAGGTCATTGGAAAAGTTAAAATACTGAGGGAGTGAGGGGTACCTGTAATTCCTGATGAAAATAAGGATCTTTACACTTCTTATTTGCAGTGAAGAGTTTATTGTGGATACTCCTGAAAGCATTGGTAATTGTGGGAATGGTAATTCAACTATAAGTGAAGTAGCTCAAGATCAAGCAGAGGTGGGTGTTGGATTTATCAATGGTGAAACTGCACCAACAAATTCTTTTTTGAGTGGGTCCGGATATTCTTTCGATGGTGGCAGAAATAGATTCTTAGCTGGGCTAGGATCTGGATGTTCTTCTTGTTGTACATATTCTGCTAGATATTCTTGCTCAAGGACGGTCACTGCGTTGATGCCAATTGCTCATATTGGCAACTGCTCCTCATCTACATTTGATGATCTTGCTTCCAACTTCTTCTCTAGGTCCCTGGAAGATCACATTTTGTGCTCACTTAGTCTCTTGGTTGAAGGAAAAGCAACAGGGCGGGATAGCAAAAATCTTTTGAGTTTAATGGGGCTACCATCGTTTGAGGAGAATAACTTCCCTGGTTGTGTGAGGCATCCAAACATAGCTCCTGTTCTTGGAATGCTCAGAACATCTGGTTGTATCAACTTAATACTTCCAAAAACACCATATACCTTAGAAAACATCCTTCATTACAGCCCTACTGCCCTAAACTCTGATTGGCATATAAGTTTTTTAATCTATCAAGTATTATCGTCACTGGCTCATATACATGGTTTAGGGGTTGCCCACGGTGATATATGCCCATCCAACATAATGTTGACTAATTCTTGTTGGTCTTGGCTGCGCATATGTGATAAGCCGAGGTTGGGAGTTGATTCAAGTTCAAGAGATGATGAATGCACTACCTTAATTGCCTCAGCAGGGATAAATTACTGCACAGAGGGTTGTTGTTCTCAAGCTCTTTATGCTAATTTAAAACTTAATTCTACTATGGACTGGCCATCTGAATTTAATCGCTGGTGGAGGGGAGAGCTTAGTAATTTTGAGTATCTACTCATCTTAAACCAATTGGCTGGTAGAAGGTGGGGAGACCACACTTTTCATCCAGTAATGCCGTGGGTTATAGATTTTAGCACAAAGCCTGATGAGAATTCTGATGCAGGATGGCGAGATTTAAGTAAGAGCAAATGGAGGTTGGCGAAAGGTGATGAACAGCTGGACTTCACCTATTCAACCTCTGAAGTCCCACATCATGTATCAGATGAGTGTCTTTCTGAATTGGCAGTTTGCAGTTACAAAGCTAGAAGGTTACCTTTGAGTGTTCTACGTTTGGCCGTTCGATCAGTCTATGAACCTAATGAGTATCCTTCTACAATGCAGAGACTCTATCAATGGACGCCTGATGAGTGCATTCCAGAGTTTTACTGTGACCCCCAGATATTTTGTTCTCAACATGATGGCATGTCTGATCTGGCAGTACCTTATTGGGTTGGAAGTCGAGAGGAATTCATAATATTACATCGACATGCTTTGGAAAGTGATCGGGTTTCACGCCAAATTCATAATTGGATTGATATCACTTTTGGTTACAAAATGTCCGGTCAGGCAGCTATTTCTGCCAAGAATGTTATGCTGCCTTCGTCAGAACCCAAAATGCCAAGGTCAGTGGGTCGCCGCCAGCTTTTTACTCGACCGCACCCTGTTCGCCGTAGTGTTATCAGTAGAATTGATGATAGCACTCATGTATCAGCTGTGTTCCATTGCCAAGTAAATGGAACTGAGAAGGAGAAACCCCTTCTTCCAGAAACTACTTATTTACAAAAATTAGAAGAGGTATCTTTATTTTCTGAACATGCTAGGCATTTGAGTCCTGTTTATTCTTACCATCCTGGAAATCCTGCCAAGGACATATCTTCTGTAGCAGAGTCTTTGCCTGAGAGTTTTAAAGTACCCACATCCAAATCACCTGACACTGGCAGAGGCTATGAGGTACCATCTGATATTGATTTGAATTATCTTCTTGAGTGTATTGAAGTGGATAATGAACATTCCATAGGATATCAAGAGTTATTGCTTTGGAAGCAGAAATCATCTTGTTCAAGGATGCTATCTGAAAATGCTGCAAATGACATATTTTCTGTTGGTTGTGTCATTGCTGAGCTTTATCTGAGGAAGCCACTTTTTGATTCAAAATCATTAGCTGTGTACTTGGAAAGTGGCATCTTACCTGCAATAGTGCATGAACTCTCTCCCCAGACAAAAATGCTTGTAGAAGCATGCATCCAAAAGGAGTGGACGAGGTATTATTTCCTGTACTCTCTTTCTCTCTCTCTGTCTCTTTTCTTTCTTCTTCTTCTTCATTTTTTTCTTTGTTTTATGACTTTTATCTACAATTCTACATGTTGAATGTTGATGGATGGCTGTTCATTGTTTTCTCTTTTGTATCTGAATAGAACTTTTCTTCTCTTTACTAAATAATTAGGAGGCCATCTGCCAAAAGTTTATTGGATTCTCCATATTTTTCAGCAACGATCAAGTCCTCCTACTTGTTTATTGCTCCTCTTCAGCTTTTAGCTAAGGATGAATCTCGTCTTCGTTATGCATCAAATCTTGCAAAACAGGGAGCTCTGAAAGCTATGGGGTCATTTTCAGCTGAGATGTGTGCTCCATACTGCTTGCCCCTTGTACTGACACATTTATCTGATACTGAAGCTGAATGGGCTTATATACTACTGAAAGAATTCATAAAATGTTTGACACCCAAAGCAGTGAAGAAATTGATCTTACCTGCTATCCAGAAAATTCTGCAGGCTAGTTCTGAACTTTGTAGTTTAACATCTTTGTAGTGCATGGAACTTTTTTTTCTTTACTTCCTAATTAAGGAGACTTCATTTCAGACAACAGGTTATTCACACTTGAAAGTCTCTCTTCTCCAAGACTCTTTTGTGCAAGAGATATGGAACCATATTGGTAAACAGGAATATTTGGAAATGCTGCATCCTTTGGCAATATCAAATTTGTACACTGCTCCTCATAAGAGTTCTGCAGCTGCTGCCTCTGTGCTGCTGATTGGCTCTAGTGAAGAGCTAGGTGTACCTATTACAGTTCATCAGGTGAGACAACTCTACCGTTCAAAGTTTGTGTTCCATAGATAAAAGCACATAGATTTTGAATCATTCACTATCTCTGTATGTGTATATGTGTTTGGAAGCATAATTTCTCATCTACAATCAAATAATGATGTTCTGTAGACAATTTTGCCTCTGATTCACTGCTTCGGGAAAGGACTCTGTCCTGATGGAATTGACGTGCTGGTTAGAATTGGTATACTCAATTCACTGGTTGTGGGTCTGTTTCTATTTTTTGTAATGGCTTGTTGACGTTGTATGTTTTATATTCTTTGACTTTTCAGGTGGACTTTTTGGGGAGACCTTTGTTGTGAAGCAATTACTACCATTTCTCAAACACACAGTTCATTCATGTATTGATGTTTCATCTATGAATAAGCCCGAGCCTGTGCAGAGCTGGAACGCTCTTGCACTTATTGATTGTCTAATGACATTGGATGGTCTTGTTGTACTTTTGCCAAGTGAAATGGTTGTAAAAGAGTTGATTGAAGTATGGATCTGGCTCTCAATTTTGCTTGCATTAGCTTTACTTTCAATGCTGAATGTTGTAGTTGGAATTAATGGTATGTCTTCTTTGCTTATGCAGGATCGGATTTGCTTACATGTTATGGTTCTTATGCAGACCAATTTAGAAATTCATGTGCTTCAGGTGTTCAAATATCTCCATTGGTTTATCTTCTATGGTTTTACTTTAGTTTTTTCTCCTTTTCATGTAATATTGATTGGTTCTTGTAAAGATTGTCGTAGAGTTCTACTTCATTGTCTATTACTCATCTCACAATAAGCTAATTAATTCAACTACTTTTGAAATAATGCTATATGATTTCTCATTGGCAGGTTGCTGCCACTACACTCATGGCCACTTGTCATCGGATTGGACCAGACTTGACAGCATTGCATGTTCTGCCCCAACTAAAGGAGCTATTTGATGAATTTGCGTTCTCTCAGGAATGTGTGAATCGTACTGCTTCTTTTGGCAGGAGGTTGAAGGTTCCCAAATCAAAAGTTAACGGGGAGGCTCAAATTGAAAACCGCATGGACCTTGTGTGGGTGCTAATCACATTTCTCTTTTGATAAAGCCTGGTTTAACTCAATAACTTAATTCTGTTAGACACTCTTGTCTGCTTTTAGCCTGCATTAAGTTTGCCAGATCATTCACAGGTTGCTACTGTATCCTTCGTTTGCATCTCTTCTTGGAATAGAGAAACTTCGTCAAGGTTGTGCCACATGGTTGCTTCTTGAGCAGTTTCTTTTACGTTATCATAATTGGAAGGTATGCTGGCTTCAGGGTTTCAAGAGTGGTATGCATTAACTTTGCTGACATGATGATCTGTCAGACGTCCTCACACACGACACATTTTGCATTTCACAAATCTGAACCTTTTATGATGCAGTGGGAATACCCAGGAGAATCATCTAGAAGTGGCATAGAAAATATCATCACTAAAAGGCCTTTATCCTACAAGGGTTCAGCATCTGATTACAATCCTGCTAAGCTGTTGCTCAATGGGGTTGGGTGGTCAATTCCTCAATCACAAGGAATTAGAGGTACCAAAAACTTGATGCCTCAGAGACGGTCTGATGATTTACATAAGAATCCTGTTGAAAGGCGTGAAGCAGCTCCAGACTTTTTCAAGAATGAACCCTGGTTTTGGTTCCCTAGTCCGGTTGCTAACTGGGATGGGCCTGATTTCCTTGGTCGTGTTGGGGGTCTAAAAGATGAACTTCCATGGAAGATCAGAGCATCTGTCATATACTCAGTTCGTGCACATCAAGGAGCATTAAGATCCTTAGCTGTTTCTGAAGATGAGTCAACAGTTTTTACTGCAGGAATTGGTCCAGGGTTCAAAGGAACTGTTCAGAAATGGGAACTGGCTAAAGTTAGCTGTGTTTCTGGCTACTATGGTCATGAGGAGGTATGTTCTTTTAAGTTTCTCCTGTGTTGACCCTCACGATATAAATCTTGCCAATAACATTATTTTTTTGTTTGAACTTTTCTTATATATTACTGTTAATGACATTTTAAGTTACTGCTAATGAGTTCTGAACGATTTTAAATGTAATGACAAAGAAAGAGGGTGAAAATATAGAAAGAAAGAGGTTTCCTCTTGAAGTTGGGAAAAAACAGAAAAACAGATCTAAAGCAAATTTTTACTTGCTATCCACACTATGATTCTAGGACGATACTGAAGAAGTGGAGTAGAAAACAACAGCTCCCTTTTGAGGTTTGGGGAAATATGAAGTACCTCACTCCTCTGTAAAATGCCATGGGCCTCCCTTATTTGCTTACATAAACACTGTTTTAAACTAATAAGAACTATTTCTGAATCATTAAACTACTATTAAAAAGCAAGGTATATATAAAGGGTGAAATTGATCGATAAACGTTTGCTTCAGCACTATTTAAATATTCAATTGTGTTTCGGTTTCATGTAATGGTATGACTAAAAGGACTACTCAATCACAAACTTCAGTCTCCTTCATCAATCAATGCTTGAAAAGTGGATATAAAAGGGGGATATCAATTAATGACGCTATTATAATTAAGAAATGTGATTTAGATACTAAGATAGTGCTGAAGACTTGAAGTAAGCAAAGAAGGAGCTTCTTGGCATTTCTTAAACAAGGAGGGAGATCATATTTCCCAAACCTCAAGGGAGATCGTAACGATCAACTCAAAAGTTTACTCTATTTTGGTACTCAGTCGGAAAAATACTATATTGCCAATCCTTTTCTTTTATGATTATCTTCCATATCTTTGCTTGATACTTTAGCCAAGGAGAAATGCACTTCTCATTTACATTATTTTGTATCCTTCCTGGATGCTTCTCCATTCTTGCATCCAATTGAACAATTACCCTTACTTTTATTGGGAAATGAAAAAGACCATTTTCTGATAAGTGATAACACTATTAGTGAAGTTCCTTCCTTTTGACATGACAGGATTTTCTTTTACATATTCTAGTGTTTCCTTGAAGTGGAATTATATACAATATTTCCATTCTAAGTGATCGTAAAGGAATTCTAATATCCAGGCATGCCATGAGTGGAAATTTGCTCATGGGCCTTCCAGTTATTAATATATTTATCAACATTGAGTTCTGTTATTGTTGCGACTATGTATCTTTAATTGATGGGGGAAACTTTCAGGTTGTGAATGACATTTGTATCTTGCCTGATGGGAGGATGGCATCTTGTGATGGAACGATACACGTTTGGAATAGCCGAACAGGAAAGCTAATATCAGTATTTGGTGAACCGTCAGCAGATGTTCCACATCTTCTGAGCTCTTCATCATCTGCCTCAAAGACTAGTTCTGATAACATAAGTATGCTGAACTCTAATACATTAGGAAGTGGAATGTTAACTGGTGCATTTGATGGGACACTGTACACTTGTATGCATCACCTTGAGTCTGTTGAGAAACTTGTAGTTGGCACTGGAAGTGGTTCTCTCAGGTTAAAATATATTGTTGCGTGTTGAGATTTTCTTTGAAGCTGATTCAGATAAATGTTCTTATTCTGATAAGTTTTAGTTTTATGAACTTCAATAATACTACAGATTTATTGATATTACCCAAGGTCAAAAACTTCATATATGGAGGGGTGAATCCGTTGAAACTGGTTTTGCTTCTCTTGTTTCTGCCATATGCTCATGTGGGTCAGATAAAATGTATGCAACTGGACCGTCTTGGATTGCAACTGGACTAAGTTCTGGTCACTGCCGAATGTTTGACTCAAGGAGTGGAAACGTTATTGCCTCTTGGAAAGCTCATGATGGATTTGTTACAAAGGTATTTTTAAATTGCCAAACATAAGAGACTTCACTTTTATGTGGTGTTTTATTAAACTTTTTTTTTTGTCCAGTTAGCAGCACCAGAGGACCATTTGCTTGTTTCCAGTTCCCTTGACAAGTCTTTACGAATCTGGGATTTGAGAAGGTATTGCTAAACAAGCTTGTCTGTTTATTTGATCCGTTTCTTTCCCGGTATAGTTCATTGTTGATTTCTTGAAGGTTGAAACTTATTTTCATTCTCCATGATCGAACTGAACTTAAATTTTTTTCAGCAATAAGTACCCAGGTTTAGATGCTTACATAAATACTAAGTTAAATTATCCAAGTCATGTCTTCTCAGTCAACCATATTCTTTTTCGTCCTACTTTGATGGCTGGTGTAGAAGAGTGGTAATTTTACAGAGGGTGAACAATTTGGATGACTTGTGCAACCTTTCCCTCAGTAAGACTACGTCTGGTTTCTCAGAAATGCATTCTGTTTATTTAGTTTATAGAATACCCGGCTTCCAATAACAAGAGGTTGTGATGCTAACGGTATATTTTTCCCCTCTGAAATGAACTCTGATACTTCCCTTTTTCGGGTCACTTTTACTAGTTGGTGTTAACTGCTCTCCCTCCTTGGTCTCTGAGTTTGTTTACCTGCAAGTTGGTGGCTTAAACTTTGCATAAACAAGAAGAATTTGAACTCGTATGATACGTACCAATTGAAGTATCATATTATACTCATAAACTATTTTGTTGATTATGAAGATAGATAATTTTCGTCCTGATTATATTGCTAATAGTTCAAAGGAGGCTCACTTAAATGCAAAGCTTGCTTTAAATCAAAGTTATTGTGAGTGCTAATTGCCAGTACGTTCATTTTTCATGCTTATGTGGCTTCATAGGTATAGTCATATCCCATCTCTTTCTTATGGTACTATTAGCGGATGCAATTTCTTTTACGTACTTGCTGATGTGGGCTCAAAATTTTGTTTTCTTCGAAAAGGGGGACTATAAAGGAGCAATTTCAGTGTATCTAAAATATATTGGTCAAGCTCTTTTCAATCTGATTGCCGCCAATTTTTCTGCAGGATCTGGCCTTCTCAGCCCACTGTTTTCAGAGGCCATACAGATGGTGTATCTGGTTTCTCGGTGTGGGGCCAAGATGTTATTTCCATTTCGAGAAATAAGATTGGACTCTTCTCATTATCTAAATCTGCAGATGAAGTATGTAAATTGAAGCTTACTTCCCTCTCATCTCTTTTACCTGCATCACGAAGGTCATATGCATGCACAACTTATATAATAGCTGGTAGCTCCTCTGTTAGTTAGAACTAGGTGGGTATACATATTTACTATAGTCGACATCTGTTTCATTCATGGTTGTAGAACACTTGTCTTGATTAATCAAAAGGGATTACTTGCTTGCTTAGCATGCACGCAGTAGACCGTGGTCTTTGTAGATTAGGTATACAAGTACATCATTAATGAGTTATTCTATCTCTCTATTCACACATTCAATAACAGGAGCCTCTCTTCAGGAATTAGTTATCCAGCTTGAAGCTCAACTAGTTAGACATGCTTCATTGATTTGGCCTTTTATGACCTGGCATATGTTTCTTTTTTCACCGTCGATGTCCTAGACTCAACAGTTAGTGATGATTGAAGGATTAAATTGTTATAGTTTTCATGAATTTTGATGTTGAGTTGAGAATTCTCAGGCAATACCTAACTATCGAGGTGGTGTAACGGGCCTCCTATTGTTTGTTTATATAGATACTGATAAAATGATGATTTAAGTACTCGAGTCACTCTAGATGAGATAGGATGTCCTTCTACAAGAGAATAGCAGTTAGCATTGTGGCTTATAATTTGAATTCCGTTATATTAAGATTTCTAAATGCATATTACCTTATTAACCAATCAATTGAAAATTCTGTGGTGTCTAGGAAAGGAAATTTTTGGTCTCTTTTCGGTTAGAATATGATGGTCCCTGTTAACACGGCAGTTTACCTTGCAACTGTCTTTTAGTGTACTTGTCTATTTCCACGCCTCCACAGTGAAGAATGCCAGTATTGTTTTGTTTTAAGAATAGAAAATAGTTATACTCCCTGGTTCAAGATGTTAAATTGGTTATGCAAATTGTTTCTATTTTGACGCCTTTCCTTTTCATTTTGTTAATTACTGTGTTGTTTTAGTACATGAATTGTGTAGTTTACTGCCTTATCTGTTTGCTACTTTCAAGTTTTTCATCTGAAATGACGTGAATTCGTGGTGGCAGGATGGACAGCATCGTGTTATACCTCACAAGCTATACATGGCAGATCAGGGAACAAGAAATCTGTCTGTGTTATCGTGTATCAGTATTCTACCTTTTTCTCGATTGTTTGCTGTTGGAACAGAGGACGGTCATCTTAGAATTTGCTGTTAGGTATGTACCTCATTTTCCAATATGGCTTTCTCTAAAATTAATCACCAATTTGAGGGTTTTCCAAGTTTATGTTGTTCATACTCCAAACTTTCGTTATGCCTCCATGTGGGTGTTGTCGAGAGTGGTGGATTGCGCCGACCATATTTTTGGTGCTTTGGCATGCATTCATTATATGTTGTATGTAAATAACAGCTACATGATTTATGCAAATGACAACTTTTGCTTTCACGTGCACGCCTTGGAAATGTATGCTTGTGTGCAAGGAATGCTGAGACTTGCAAACATATCCCACCCATGTGGTCCTCTGATTTTGTGTGCATAATAGCCTATCATAATCAAGTAAAGACCCAAAAATACATGTACGTCAACAAATTATTTGGGTCGTGCACTAAGTCTCGCATAGCAGTCACTTAGTTTCAGCTCGCGATCTCTCTTCTAACTCGACACATTTCCAATTAGTTTCGCTTCACAGTTTCTCTTTTAACTCGACACACTTCTATCCTAGTTAGAGCAGACAATTCAAGTTTCAAGTCATGTAGTTTTAAGTCTGTCAAGTTGAGACTTTATCCATATGAATTGCATATTGACTTGTTCCATCAATTAATGAAGTCTATTTTATACACTTCACACTCATAAAAAAATGTTATTTTAAAAGTATACTGAATGTTATCTTTTTATTATGTTCAAACATTTAAAAGAACTTCATACATTCCGCTTCCAAAATGAGTGACTTGATTTTTCTAAAGAACTTTGTTTTACGTATTTTCTCTGATATCCCATTGGCATATGTTAGACCAAACTCAAGAGTAGTATAATAACATTGTAGTAATCATCTCCATTCATCATTCATAACCATTTCCAGAAATCATCTCAACCTAACTGCCACTTACTCAATTCCTTTCATTTGTTAGAATCATGTGCTGATTAGTAAACACATAGTGCCAGAATTATGAGAGAAGTTTGTTGCACAATCACAGGAGAATAAATCAGGATTTACATTGATAAGCATTGAGAAACTAATGCAGTGTATTTTAATACATTAACCTGTCGCCTGCTTTCTCACATGGGAGATACAAGTGAAATTTACAGAAAACAATAATAAATGAGGTTACATAATCAGGCCATTTAGGCAGGTTAAATTAAGGTTCGAGAATGTACATCCATATATTTACTCACATCCACTGTTTTACCCGAATGTTTTCTCAGAGCTGTAGTACATGTACAGAAACCCATCATCGTCCTTGAAAGACTCGTATATGAAGCCCAGCCGGCTTGCTGTCGACAATGATCATTCACAAGACATGTTAGTTTCCAGGTAAGTTCTTAACATGCAACATTAGAATTAAATAAATTACATCAGTGACAACATCAAACGTCCAGTTTTTACCTGACTGAGGTAGCGTGTTCTTGACAAAAATAAACAGTGCTTTTCCAGGTGGTAAATGTAGCCTACTACTTAAGATGTGGATGAATTGGCCAACAGACATATCTCGAGGAACAAGGTATCTAGATGATACAAGGGATGATAGTGAGTGATTACAATCATGTGCCACAAATATTGATAAATTGTTACATACACTTATATTTTATAATGTAACAAACAATGGAAATTTAATGAAAGAACGAGTTTGTTCAATCCAAAACCGGTAATTCAGATAGAACATATAACATCTGCAAACTCAATCCAAAACCAGTAATTCAGATAGAACGTATAACATCTGATGCAGGAGGCAGGAGATGGGGCACATTTGGGTCCAGAAGTCCACAGGTCGGGCTGATATTTGCTCGGTCCAAGCGAAATGAGCCAATGAATTAGAACACTCAACTTCATCAAGTGCCTGGCCTCTATTTTTTGCATTTCTATGTTTGGACAACATTTTTGGTCATTTTATTGTTTTTTTGGATTTTTTTGAATATTTTATTTCACATTTATTTTGAGCTAAGGTTTGGAGTAGGAGTTGCAAATAGCTGTTGTGCAGCTTCTTTGATTTTTAGCTCATGTTTTGATCAGTCTAGTTCTTTTTGTACTATTCTTCGGCTGTCATTCCAATAAAGAATTGCATCAGCAAGAAGTGCAACTCCCCTTAAGAATTGAAGATAGGCTTGAATCATTTAACTCCCAAATTCATCAACTTTAACTACTTATAATCTCGTGAATAAAAGGAAATCAATATAATCCTTTCATGTCCAAACCAAGATTCATTCATATATATAGCATGCTAATTTAGTTTCAGGGTTGGAGTTATATACGATCCTCCAACTATGTAAATGGATTGAGTCAAATATGTGCGTATAGACTATAGTTATGGGATCATTTAAAATTCTAACGTAAGAAAATATGAGAATTATGGCATCGAGAACCTACTTTTTCTTTTCCATTTCAGGCAACTCTGTTTTTGCATATCTTTCAATGATCACCTGTCAGAGAACAAAAGCAACGGGACTCATATCGAAATGCAATTCTATACAGGCACAAATAATTGATCTGTCAATTCTGGAAAGTGAAGCAATGTGATCCTACTCCATTTATGATGCTATATAAATTTCCTCACAATAAAAGACAACTTTTTTTCTTTATTAAAAGCTTGTATTATTTACTTCTCACGAGAGAGAGAGAGAGAGAGAGAGGCAAAAAAATTAGATAATAACATGCGGCTCGTCAATCAATATGTGACTCATCAAAGAAACTAAACAGCAATTTAGTTAAGACAGTCACTGAAGATTTACAGGGTATGAACCACAAAGTAATCATCAAAGACACTGTTTTTATAACAAAGCACCCATGTCAAACATCACCAATGACTAATGCTATTATTATGCATTATTTCCGCATCCAATAACACAACCTTTTTACAAAGTGAACTATACTCTCTTTATGGGGGAACAATTGGTACATTTACTCTAATGACAATTTTTTTCCATGTAGCTGAGGTCGCACCCCATCTACCATTCGATTCCCTTGTTATTACGATAAGGAAGCCATCACACGAGAAAAAAAATGTACTCCCTCCATCCCAAAATAAGCGTCCTCTCAAAATTAAGGAGACGTTAGTTAATGTGGTATGTTTACTATTGTATCCTCATGATCATGTGTTGAGACATACTAACTAACTTTTTATAAGGATATTATTGACAATTCATCCATAACTAACTTACTAAAAAAGAAAACAAGACACTTATTTTGAGACAAAAATGCAAGAGAAACGAGACACTTATTTTGAGACGGAGAGATTACTATATAACAAAGGTAGAACTAGCTAGATAGATAATTAAAAATATAAGAAAGCAGAGAGGGAAGAGATGGACGTAGCCACCAATAATTATTGGGTGGTTGATTAAAGGAATAACAAGGTTGTCACCATCTATATATACTATTAACAACGTGCTTTTGTGGACACAACTATCAGACATCTCAATCCACTTACATCCTGGCTTGCCTCTTCCACGATGTGATGTAATACTTAATCTATACTGTAAATTAATACAATTTTGTTATGGTTCTGCCATTTAGATATAATATAATTTTTAAACCTTACAATGTATTGTTTTTTTTTTGTCCATGTGTTAGAAAGTATTTTTCTAAAATGTGTAAATTCTAAAGTCTTGAGAGCTTTTCTGGTGATGGCATTTATATAGTTGTTTTACATGTATAATATTATTATCCGGTATAATTGATAGGAGAAGAGTATCATCTAATGCTTATTTATTATATGAGGGGCTAAAGAGAAGTGGGAGTGCGACGCCCTTATCACGAGAGTGTTTTAACATTTTTTTTTTATCATTCCTCTCTCAAATGCTTAGCATTACTAT
>JAYMTI010000125.1:0-13782 GCA_036897505.1 Pelargonium transvaalense | reverse complement strand
TGAAAAATTGCATATCAAGTTCGCAACTCCACCAGCAACCAAGACACAACTTTTTCTGGTTATGTTAATTCTTTTAAATCTAAACATGAATATATTTTTTTTACCTAAAACCCATATTGCTAACTCCAACATAACTTAGATGATGATACATAAAAAATTATAAATTACCTTTTTCGATGACAAGACGACACACGACTTCTGAATACTATGTCATCACTTCAGATCAAAGTGGATCGTGGGCTTGAAGACATTACAACTCAAAGACTCTCATACCCAAATATGAAATCTACAAATTTTACAAGGTTCACAAAGCATTTCACGGATTCTACCACAAAATCTGTGAAGCCTCATTACAGAGATTTGCGAAGCTCGCGAGGCCTCATCGAGGAGACCTCTGCAAATCTTTCCGCAAAATCTCTGTGACACTTTTTTGACGAGTTCCCACATAACTCATGCAAGAAAATTGTTTGTCAAGACACTCCCCTCGTGTGAAATGAACAAGTTTCAAGAAGTAGTTTCGCGTGACTTCAAATACTCCCAAGAGCACTTTTGAACGACTGTCGACTGTGCTCCTGACAATACGATAATTTAGTTTCCATTAATACTCCCGAGAATACAACTACATAAACTACAAAGAGATCTTTTGAAAGCTAAACTAACAGTTAGCATAAATCGTGTTTCCCAATAGCCTTCCACCACCCCCTCATTGCTTGAAGGTCAAAAGGAAGTCGATGCCTTATGGACCTCAAGGATTATATTTGTAACGATTTGTACTCTTTAGTGGGTGATGACCAAAGGTCATCGTAGGCCCCGCACCATCAATGATTAATCAAGTCGTTACCTATGAATATTTCTCTTTAAGGGATGAGAAAGAATCCAAAATATGTCATTCAATTCTTTGAATTATTTTTGTGTATTGAAATTGAGAATTCTCCTTTTAGAATTTTCGTGTTTTTAATATATTAAATATGAGCATGCAATAATATATAGTGCTCAAACTTAGAAGCCCGAATTATATTTGTAGTTACAATAATCTTTGTAAAAAAGATACTTATATGAAATCATATTAGTGTGCTCATTTTGAAGGAGTAAAAAAAAAGAGCATCAGTTTGATGGACGTTTAGGAACTGGAATTGAAATTTATCATATAATATAAGTCGCTCTATTATGAAGCTTGTGAAATAAAATCAAGGTCACACTGCTTATGCCCAAGATTGACCGGAAAACAAAATGAGGCGAGGAGAGATAGAAATCCTCCATAAAAACAAAGGTTTGACTCACATTGTAGATATATGCATGGGATCACCAAACAAATCTTACTCACCACACTACACTGCTTAGGGAAGACCAACACAAAAGCAAGCCATACAGCTCATCATCATGAATCAATCAACTGTAGCATATTTTTTTCTTTCTTATTCATTTATATATATTTGCTTCATCTAGAGATTACGAGTGTATCCAATTGTTGGGATTTATTATTTATGATCCCATAAATGTTAGGTTCGAGGGAGATCTCTTGTTTTTTCGATCTGATCAATTCAACATATTATTTAATCTCTCACGTAAAGAGATTAATCTTTATATGAAGCGCAAATTCAATTTAACGACCTAAACTTGTCCAAAGACTTTTACGAGAGATTAATTGGTTAGATTAGGATATTGATAGGTAGGACTTGCATATTTCATGTAGAATTGTCAGCTCCATCGACTAATTCATAGTTTCATAACTAATAACATATCTATCAATTGGTGAATCATTGTTCCTGTATCTATTTTCTTATTTGCTTTATTTAATTTTACAATAAATTTTCCTTTAAAATCAATTTTAAAGCCAAATCAAATTATTTATCTTGATTACTTGAGTTTTCTATTTTTGAAATTTAAATTTTCCTTTCACGTGGATATGACACTGATACTTGATTTTTTATATTATTTTATGAGCCACTTGATTTGATCACGGGAAAGTGAATTTAAATAAGGTTATGAGTAGAGACTTTGTGTGACTTTTAGCTGAATGGGTCGTAAAACTTTTCTCTTATGACGTTCATTTCAAACGCAAACCTCTATAAATAAAAAATCTTTGGCGTATTTTATCATTAAATGTAACTTCATCGATCACATAGACAATGACACCCATTTAAACGGGGTGCTTGAGAAGAAACTAGATATTTAAAAAAAAATCCGAATCCACAACCAACAAGAGGAAGAAAAATGGGGACAACAAAGACGTTTTTTTTAAGAAGGGTTAAATGTTTTTTGACGCTTTGTACTTAATTCGATTTTGCATTTAGCCCTCGGGGCTTTTTCATTAAAAACAGCTCTGGACTCGTTCGTTTTAAGCGTTAAGTGCTTATGACCTACTATAGCCGATTTTTACCCCCATGTAAGCAAGTCCACCTCATCCTAAAAATATGCAAAATTACAATTATACCCTTTCATTTAACCCCTCCCTTTGAACCGAAGTTTCTGGAAACCCCCAAACTGCTCCTCTTTGACTACCGAAGTTTCCATCAAGGTCGGCATGACCCAAATGCTTCACGGTGGCGCAATTCTGGAGGTCACAAACGTCGAGCAAGCCAAAATTGTTGAAGCCGCCGGTGCCTGCTCTATCTTGGTGTCGGAGCCGCCCAGCCCAGGCATTTCACGCATGCCCGATCCGTCTCTCATCAAGGAAATCAAGCGGGCGGTCTCGATTCCTATAATCATCAGAGCTCGCGTCGGACATTTTGTCGAGGCCCAGGTTCTGGAAGCGATCGGGGTTGATTACATAGACGAGAGTGAGGTTCTGGCTCTCGCCGACGAAGATAATTTCATCAACAAGCATAATTTCACGACCCCGTTCGTCTGCGGCTGCCGTGGGCTCGGGGAGGCGTTGAGGAGGGTCAGGGAAGGGGCTGCGATGATCAGGACCCAAGGCGATTTGTCGGGATCAGGCAACATCTCTGAGACGGTTCGCAGTGTGAGGTCGTTGATGGGGGACATTAGGGTTTTGAATAACATGGATGAGGACGAGGTATTTGCCTTCGCCAAGAAGATAGCGGCGCCGTACGATCTCGTGGCGCAGACCAAGCAAATGGGCAGGCTTCCCGTCGTGCATTTCGCCGCCGGCGGCATTGTGACTCCTGCGGACGCAGCGCTTATGATGCAATTGGGATGCGACGGAGTGTTCTTGGCATCGGACATTTTCAATTGCTCCGACCCTTACAAGCGAATCCGTGGCATTGTTCAGGCTGTGAGGCACTACAATGATCCTCATGTATTGGTGCAGACTAGCTGCGGATTGTCTGATGCAATGGCTGATCTGAATATCAACGAGGACAGGATCGAACAGTGATGGCTCCTCGTTCATGTAATGTACTTTCTTGCCTATTGTTAGAGTCTGTTTTGTTTTTTGTTTCTAGGTTACTATAGAGGGTATACTTGGTCTTTCATGATGTTGTGAGGATCTTGTTCAATGCATTTGATCCAAATATGGTATCCGTTGCATTTTGTTGTGTTGAAATACAGTGATGAATGAAATAAAATGGCTTAGCTGTTTTGAAATTTTGTGGAGCAGAATGTTTGTCAGATTTATGTTGATTACCTTATTCAGTATAGTTGTGTGGAATACAGTAATGAAGTGGTATGGATTGGCTGTGATGAGTTCTGTACAATTGTGAATGCATATGGAGTAACTTATTAGATTGTATAAGGTAGCTAATTTAACTCACTAGATTGTATAAGGCTGCTAATTTAAGGAACTGTCTGCAATCTTGGTGTGATTCACATGACTCAGAGTTATTCCGGTTAGCTCTTAAAACTTTATCTTTAGTATCCATGCGAATTTATATGTGTTTCCTTCCCTGCAATTGCGGATCATGACTTCCAATGGAAAGAGGATTTAGGCTTTATGTTTTTTAGCTCGAGCCTTGAGGTTTGTAGTTTTGTATATGTACTCATTCCTCAAGCTACCCCTTTGTGTGAAATAGGGACATCAACAAAGATAGAGGAATGAAATGTTTGAGAGAGGAAAACATGACTCCAGCTTTCTGGGTTCTCTTTTGTTGTAAGAGGATGCTTGTGGGTGGGTGTTTTTTCTTCCAGCTTAAAATGCAAACAATATACTTGCTAGTAAGAACAACTTCTCTTATCAGTTGTTTGAATCTTGCAATATTTACTAGTCCACTTGCGCCATACATGGGCCATTAGAGTTTATGAAACTTTGAGTGAAATGCTTTCTATGGATTAGGGCTACTGTTTGAACGTTGAGAACTCATTAAATGATCTACCAACCTTGATCCAATCTTCTCAAGTCTCCAATACAAGTTATACCTCCCAATCCTTTTCAATTCTATTTATTTCTTCCCCTAACATTCCATTTGGACAGGTTTCTGTAACTTGACAATGAAACAGCAGAGTTTTTTTTAGAGTAAAAGAGTTCTTCCCTTGTCATTTCCATGAGAAACCAAATTTTCATTAAAATGGTATTTAGCCCAGCTAGAGGTAATCCAAGAAGTCCTTATTATTGTATGATAATAACAGTAAGATTATTAATGTGTATCTCATCAAGGAAATCCAAGGGGCTTTGGGCTATTGTTCATGCTGCTAGCACTATAATCCTCATCTGTTGGTAGTGGCTAGGAATGGGTTTGGGGACTTCTATAGAAAAGAGAGTGGAACAGATTGCAAGGTAATATCTAATGGCACACCCCTGTTTCTTACATCTGGTTAATGAGTTGTTGGTTTTCATGGGAGTTCTTGGTCTTTTTAGTCCAGTTATAATTATCTTATGAATCTAATCCAATTTATGGATTCTCATTTTCTTAATACTACTGAACTTCTGTCTACATAAATTGATTTATATCTTACAGAGTAATATCTCTGATTAGATAAGAAGTAAATATATGGGAGCACATTCTGAGGCTTCTAATTAAGCACTGACTATCAGAGTGAGTTGGGGTATACAAGGTTAACATCTTTGCCGGCGCTTGTCTTATTCCATATTGAACTAATGAGGATAGTGATTAAATAGCCACAAAAAATGATCAGGGCTTTAGGAATAAAGAAGACAAGATATTGTGCGTATACTTTACTATATTTTGTTGTTAGTTTCATTCGTGTTTCAAGTATATATATTCAGATTAAACCCACAATGAAATTTCATTGATACAACTGTAAAATGTTTTATGGCCAGACTAAATGGATGCTTTGAGAATTGCTCCCAGTAAGATACAAAATATCAACTTCTCTATGCTTAGTATCATTCTTTATTAAACAGGAAGGTACAGTGTAACAACCAACGAAGCTAAAAAGATGATACAATATCATTGACCTGCAAGTTGCTTGTTTGTCAATGGCAAGCAAGAGAGGACTCGCCATTGTTCCCATCATATTCATCTGTAGTGTCTTGTCCATGGAGCTGTCTTGTGCAGAGAATAGTTTCCCCCAACCAAGTGAAAAGGATGACGTGATCTCCTGTCGGATGGACCTGGAACATCATTTTGAGAAAAAGCAAGGTCTCATAAATTCGACCATTCATCAGCCTCAGTTTAACATGAATGAAAGCTTGGGTTCCGATGAATGTCCTCGTAGATGCTGGGAATCTTGTTCCTGTATTGCATATGAGACTATTAATGAAAATGGAACTGGGTGCATTATGTATGAGGGAACACTGGAAATTGCAGAAATTTCGTTTCTTAATCATTATATCTATGTGCTTAATGTGAGCCCAAGTTATGGTATGTATCCTCTCTCAATCTCTCTCTCTCTCTCTCAAAGTCATTAAATTACGAATAGGAACTTTATATATGTGGATACATCATACAAGACACAGACTTCTTTTTTGTTTAGGAATTTTGTGATACTAGAGTACATGAGCAGAAGAATATTATAACCTCAGTACAATAACATGCAGATGGATCTGATGAAGGAGGTACAGGCAAAACAATCAGACAGACTGGTCCACTTACCAATAATCCAAATAGAAGTGCAAAGAAACAGTTCTTGATGTGGCTTCTAGGAGCTGCCCCTCCTGCATTAGTAATGTATCTTGTAGCTTTTATGTGTTATTCAAGGACCAAAAAAGCCAAAATTTCTCAAGGAGGACTTGAGTTGAAAGGTATATTGTTTACTCAGGACCTCTTTGCATTAGTTACTCGAACTGGATTTCATCTATCCTTATGTTGCAGGAAAGGAATTGGGCAAAGGGAAGTTATTTACTTCAGGAAGTCAAATAAAACCTTCTTACACCTACTCACCTAAGCTTGAGAAAAGCAAGAAACTGGGTAGTGAAATGCAAATATTCAGCATCAGAACCATATGGACTGCTACCAATCAATTTTCATCTGCAAATAAGCTTGGTGAGGGTGGGTTTGGACCAGTCTACAAGGTAATGTTTTGATCATGAGTGAACTAATTAAGGAGCTTCATAAATCACAGTGTCAAATTGAGAAATTTATTAATTTTCAGGGATATCTACCTGATGGAAAAGAAGTAGCTGTCAAAAGACTCTCTTCATGTTCTAGACAAGGAATAGCGGAGTTTAAGAATGAGATTAGGCTTGTTGCACAACTCCAGCATACAAATCTTGTCAGACTTTTGGGTTGCTGCATTGGCAGAGGTGAAAAGATATTAGTGTATGAGTTTCTGCCTCACAAGAGTTTGGATTCTTTTCTCTTCGGTTTGTAACTCATCAACCTCTTTCTTTCTATTTCACATATCATTGTTAATATATTTCAACCTAATTGCTGGGTCTATAATAACTTGAAACATTAAAGCAGATCCAATCAAGAAAAAGCTATTGGACTGGGAGAAGCGTTTTGACATCATTGAAGGAATTGCTCAGGGACTTCTTTATCTACACAAGTATTCTAGACTCAAAGTGATCCACAGAGATTTGAAAACAAGCAATATTCTACTTGACAGTGAACTGAGCCCTAGAATATCAGATTTTGGCTTGGCTAGAATCTTTGATAAAAACAAATCTGAAGGAAACACGGATAGAGTTGCTGGAACATAGTAAGTAAAGATTTCTACATACATATCTGCCGTGGTATAATTTTATGCAAGTATAACTACCTGACAGTGAATATACAGTGGTTATATGGCCCCCGAGTATGCCATGGAGGGACTTTACTCAGAAAAATCTGATGTCTTTAGCTTTGGGGTCATAATCCTTGAGATTATGAGTGGCAAAAAAACTACTAGTTTGTCTGGGACAGACCGTTCTCTAAACCTTATAGGACATGTATGTTGTCAGGCAAATTAATTGCCTAATCTTTATACTATATGCTTTTTTTTTGGCCAAGTGTATTGGACAAGATTTGAAATTTACTAACAGTGCATATAATTCTGCTTTAGGCATGGGATCTGTGGAGAGAAGGTAAAAGCTTGGAGCTGATTGATCGAACAATAGGCGAGACCTGTGGCAGAGAGGAACTTTTAAGATACATTCACGTTGGTCTCCTTTGTGTAGAAGTAAGTGTGGCTGAAAGACCTACAACGTTAGATGTCATTTATATGCTTACAAGTAGTACTATGGTTCTTCCTGTTCCAAAACAACCTGCATTTTATAACTGGAGAAGCAACAACGATGTAGTTCTGCATCAGCACGAGGTCAGGGACTGCTCACTGAACTTTGTCTCAATGACTCCTGTCCAAGGCAGATAAGAATGTATGTTTCTGGACACAATTGTTGAATAGATAAAAAAGCAGAGCTTTCCAAGGAAGAACAAAAGGATTAACTATCAAGTACTCACGTAATTTGCTAATTCCTCAGTTTTCATGACAATTGTACTTAGCTCTCCTGTTTCCATTTTTTATAATGAATCTGACTTTATCTTTTTAATATTCAGAGTGTAAAAGAAAATTAATCAAAATCAACTGTTTTGTTTCTTGCATAGCATACTAAACATTTATCTTTTTGGTTGATTACACTGTATTATGCATACCAGAAATAACAACTTAGTACGTTGTACAAGTTATGTAATGGATTGGTCAATTGTAACAACTTTCTGCAGTATCAATACGACCCAAATGTTTACAGTCAAAATGTCATGTTTTCTTGCAAACCTGTCATTCTCCTCTTTAGTTCATTTCCTAATTATCAGGTTGGTTTCTGCATCAATTACATTGCTGTGATAATGAATACATGATTCATGACCTGACTTTACTAAATAATCATCAAAGAGCTGCATCAGCATCTACCAGCTTTAATATGGAGATGATGTACCAGTATTCAGGTTAAACAGCACATGGACTGTCATAAGCTTGATTGGAGTGGGTATAACCTTGTCAACAAGGTAATATTTCTACTACTTGTGAACTGAGGAGCTTCTGAAAACGACATTGCTTATGGCTGTGAGAAGAATCTGTAGAGGCTCAAACCAAGAACTACCGGACTTGAAGAATGAGATCTGCTTATTGCAGAAATCCAGCATACAAGCCTTCCTATCTGGTGTGGAACATAAATTTACCCTGCTCACTTGAACGGAGATAATTTGCTCATTCCCCCACTCTGTATATACATTTCATTAATGGCTTCCAATAGAACTGTCTTTCTCATGGTCCCTTGTTCAGGCTTTGTGTGCATTTGCTGTAATAATACTTTATTCATTTTCACAATGAGACAGGTTCATAAAAATGGGATTTCTACACACACTTAACATAACAAGATTTCGTCAAAAAATAAAATAAAATAAAAAACATAACAAGATAATTTCATATGCACTGGAGCGTCTTGGAATCTATATGTTGTCTTTGAAAGATCTGGTGGACTTGGCTGATTTCATTATTTCTACTTCAGATCTGTTATTATTGTACTCCTGCTAGTGCTTAGTACCCAGAAAGAAAAGAGCAGTTGCGCTTAGTGTAGCAGAAATTGCTACTTTCCTTACCTTAGAAGGGTTGATGAAACTGGACTATTGTTCTTAAGAGCACATGTTAATGTTTCTTAACTCATAGAGCTTCTGATAGCTCGTATTTGAGTAGAGCTATCCGTCATCATTCTTGTTACATTTTTGGGTTATTTCTGCATAAATTGAGATGCTTTTGTGGTAAAATGCCTTGATCAGTTTATTAAAAAAATGCCTTGATCAATTCCAAGTACTCTATTTCATGTTTTATGAGTATTTTAAGTAATTTCATTGTTTGTAGTTTGATTTTAGCTTGGACTGTTAAGCTTTGATTTGTGCTGGGTATAGTTGTGTGATTTTAGGTTGAAAAATGCAAATGGAAGCTCGGGATAGCATTTGGCAAGCTTGGAAGCTGAACTGGAAGTTTCAAGCAAGAAGGTGTACTTGGTCTCTCCTGTTTTCATCCTCACACAATCCAGTCATTGCAGTTCCTGAAAATTACCGAAAAAACAGTGAATGTAGTTTGTTTCTTGCATGGTAATATTCTAATATGGCATGAAGTGAAAGAGGAGCACATTCCAAGGTTTCAAAAGAATAACTATCCCAATGTCTTGGTTAACAGTTTTAAAGTTTGGGTATAGAAGGGGACATCTACGCTGTGTCTTGTCTTATATATAATGTGTTGAGCAGTGAGTGTAGTCTCAGATAAGTTCCATGCTCCAATGATCTTGACAAGAATTGTTGGCGTATGTATCGTACTATATTTGTTGTTCATTTCACTCTAGTTTTAAGTATATTGTTCTTTACAAGCTTCAAAACACTTGTTTATTTCACTCTTGTTTTTTTAAAGTATCTTAGTAGAAACAAAACTGTCAACTTCTCTATGCCTAGAACTTATCCCATTTTTTAAAATCTATTATAAGATTCCTGATTTTACAATTCACACCATTTTTGTTTGCTGTTCTCAATGGCAAGCAAGAGAGGAGTTGCTATTGTTCTCTTTATGATTCTCACCTTCAATGTCTTGTGCACAAACCTGTCCCGTGCAGATGATTCTGTGTCATGTATAATCGAAAGTAAGAGTTTTGTGAAAAAGAAAGGTTACATAAATAGCACTGATATACAGTATCTGGTTACCACGAATAAAAGCCTGGGCATCCATTACTGTCATGACAGTTGCCATGAATCTTGTTTATGTATTGCGTACCGGCATATCCATATTGAAAACAGACATGACTGGTGTGCATTTTACTGGGGAATACTGGATTTCATTGAGGATTCTTCTTCCATGTTAGAAATTTATATGCTTCACATTGATGGTAAGACAGGTACGTACCCTCTCTCTCTCTGATATACATTTAAAATTACAAGCACGAACTTCATAACTGCTCATCTGATTCTGTGTGAAATTTATTTGATTATGCTCTCTCTCTGATATACAATTTAGATTGTCAGTTTTGAATTGTATCTAAAAGAGCAATTTTGTTCATAGAGCAACCTCATGCACCTGCATCAAGATCATCACCAGGCATAGCATATATGCCGGCGGGTCCATCCCCAATGAACCCACGAGGAAGAAATGCAAAGAAAAGATGGTTGATATGGCATCTTGGAGCTGCTGCATTTGCAATAGCAATAGGTCTAGTAGCTGTAAAGTGCTATTTAAGGAGAAAGGAAGCCAAAAGCTCTGGAATACACGCGTTAAAAGGTATTTTGCCTATTCGCTACCTCTTTCAAATGCCCGAGTAACTAAAATCTAACTTCATATAATCTCATATTGCAGAAGAGAAATTGGACACAGGAAACTTGATGATTACTACAGAAACTGAAATGAGATCTTCCTACACTCTTAGTGACACCCATAAGCTTGACAAATCCAAGAAACTTGGGGATGAAATGCAAATGTTCAGCTTCAGAAGCATAAGCACTGCCACCAATCAATTCTCATCTGCCAACAAGCTTGGTGAGGGTGGGTTTGGACCTGTCTACAAGGTAACATCTTACAGATTTGTGGATAATAATAAGGAGCTTCATAAATCACTTCGGTGATACGAGAAATTGCTAATCTTCAGGGTAATCTAGTCGATGGACAAGAAATAGCTGTGAAAAGACTTTCTACAAGCTCAAGTCAAGGAATGATGGAATTTAAGAATGAGATGAAGCTTATCACGCAACTCCAGCATACAAATCTTGTTAGGCTTTTGGGTTGCTGCACTGAGGGAAGTGAGAAGATTTTAGTGTACGAGTATTTGCCACACAAAAGTTTGGATTCTTTTCTCTTCGGTATGTATCACAGAAACCTTTATCTTTTCAAATATTCATTCATATTACTTAAACAAGACTTTGAAAACAGATTCTACCAAGAAAAAGCTATTGGACTGGAAGAACCGTCTTGACATCATTGAAGGAACTGCTCAAGGACTTCTTTATCTACACAAACACTCTAGGCTCAAAGTAATACACAGAGATTTGAAAACAAGCAACATTTTACTAGACAGTAATTTGAAGCCCAAAATATCAGATTTTGGTATGGCTAGGATCTTCGAGCAAAATACATCAGAAGCAAACACAAACAGAGTTGTTGGAACATAGTAAGTGCACATTTGGACATATATATGTATAGTTTCTTAAATGTGAACTTATGAAGGTACTAATCAGATGTTGAATATAGTGGTTATATGTCTCCAGAGTACGCAATGGCAGGACTCTACTCGGAAAAGTCTGATGTGTTCAGCTTCGGGGTCATAATCTTGGAGATTATGAGTGGAAAGAAAGCGACAAGTTTTTCGGGGATCGACCATCCTCTTAACCTTATAAAATATGTATGTCCAAACACTTTAACATAAATTTGCAATATGTTTAGACAAATTGAAGAAGACATATATGGTTCTGGTGTAGGCATGGGACCTCTGGAGAGGAGGTAAAAGTTTGGAACTCATTGATCCAACAGTGAGTGAGATGTATAATGCTGAAGAACTTGTGAGACACATTCATGTTGGTCTCCTTTGTGTAGAAGAAAGTGCAACTGAAAGACCTACAATGTCAGATGTTCTCTCTATGCTTACAAATAGTACAGTGCCTCTCTCAGCTCCAAAACAACCAGCATTCTACTGTGGAAAAAGCAAAAAGAAAATTGAAATTCTGCATGAAAATGAGGGTAAGAATTGTTCACCTAATCTTGTGACACTGTCACCAGTTGAAGGAAGATAGGCATATGAATTAACCATACTTGCAATTAATTTACTCAACAATGTCATTGTTACATATTGTTCATACCCAAACTTTCAAGAAAACAGCACATATAGAAGATTCCCCCAATTCAAATTAACAGCAAAATCAATGTTCATATATCTTTTTTTGGTTGCTTGCACCTCAAGCTTTTTCCCTTATCACAACCGAAACATTACGAGGCTTCGTCTTCTGAGATCTCTGAAACCTTGTAATGAGAATTTGGAGTAAATAACCACAATGAGACTCACTTCCCGATCACAAACCAATCACACGCAGTCACGCTATTTGTTTGGTTTGTAAGTATAAATCTCATCTTTTGAAGAAGAGAAATAGATCTTATTTATTACATTTACAAGTTCTCAACACTTTCTCACTTTAGAATTTCTTTCAAATTATAACATAGTAGATGTTCGCTCTCGCGGTCTCATGCACAAATTCTTTGTCACATACTTGAATTTGTCACTAATGTATGCTCCGAGAAATTGAAGCGAGGAACCAAGCTCTCTTCATCTTCGTCCACTGCCCAAGACTTGAAACTTCATTGCCTAATTTACACAAAATTATAAACTTTTCTTAACACATTGAAACTAAAATATTGACCATTGTGGGATTATTTGACTCCAAATTAGTTGAATAATTCATCAATGGACAATGAAGTATTGAAAATTGAGAGACATTACCTCCCAACCTAAGAATAAGTATCGTAATGAGAAATTATGTGACTTTACCGTTTTTCTTTTGAACTGATATTGAGGAAATAAGTGTGTTGATAAGTTTGAAGTGTGCTGTGGAGTTTGGGACATTTAGAAATGAACTATGGGCTTAATGTATTTGAGCTTCAAAATGACACAAATATATAAATTAATTGGAGATATTTGGCCCAACCAAAAAGCCCTACTAAATATTTTAATATTTTCTTAGATTGATTAGTTGTACTAATTCTTCATATATGTGTTCCATACAAGGATGCTTACGTGCCTATTTATAGGTAAAGATGGGTTGAGATAGAGGGACAAGATTTAAATTTAATCAAACAAAACTAATGGTTGATATGAAATGCTTGATGACTAAGGAAACTTAATGGCTAAGTACATAGTTGATAGCCACATGTGTAAAATATTTACAACACTCCCCCTTGGATATCCACAACAAAATTACATATTGATCGGGTTCCGTACACATCAGTACTGCCTCATTAAAAACCTTGTTAGGAAAAACCCAGTGGGATAAAAACCTAGACGAAGGAAAAGAGTGCAGTGCGTATTCATTTCTCCCCCTCAACTGAACATATATCTTTGAGACGACGTAGCCCAATCTTTCGTGTTAGTTGCTTAAGAGTTTTAGTTGGTAAAGACTTTGTGAAGAGATCTGCTAGATTCTCTCTCGAACGGATTTGATGGACATCTATTTTGCCATTCTTCTGAAGCTCTCATGGGTGTAAAAAGAATTTTGGAGATATGTGCTTGGTTCGATGTCCTTTAATATAACTTCTCTTTATATGAGCAATGCAAGCAGCATTATCTTCATATATCACCGTTGGGCTTTCCTTGATCGTCTTGAGACCGCATGTTTCTTGAATATGTTGGATCATTGATCTTAACCATACACATTCTCTACTTGCCTCGTGAAGAGCTATGATCTCAACATGATTTGATGATGTGGCAACAAATGTTTGTTTTGTTGAACGCCAAGAAATAGCGGTTTCACCATATATAAA
>JAYMTI010000124.1:0-13816 GCA_036897505.1 Pelargonium transvaalense | reverse complement strand
TAATCCCATAGTAAATTAATCCAAGTGTCTCACTACATAAAGTAGTCGTTAGTTTATAGGACACTACCATAGGGAAAGGGTAATGACCCTAAAACCCAACAAAGGTAAAAAGTATTATTTAAAATCCCATGTTCTAAACATGTTCTGAATGAATTGGATTTGACTCAAATCCAATTTCAAATTCATAGAGTTCTCAAACACACCATAATATTTTTTTAGAATAACATGTATCTAGTTGTCTGATCGATGTTATCCAAAAAAACCATAACATAAAATAATGAAATGACAAGTGGTGGCTGAGCGCTACATCAGAACTCATTTTCAGATGCGTGAGGGAGTACCCTTTTTGCACTCCAGCAAGCGGGAAAATGGCCAAGCTATTCTCAAAAAATGACTAAGCCACTCAACTATATATGGTTTCGCAAATCTCTGTTCTCAGGCTCACCATTTATGTCTCTGACTAAGCCCCTAAGCATTCTCATGCTTGTCCAAGAAGAGCCTTTTCATTCCTATAGTCATCATCGAGCTAGGCTGCAACATTAAGAGCATGCCGCGGAATGTTGCATGGACCCCCAAAAATTAACATGTCCTTCCATGGTTAGCTCGTCAACAACTATTGTTGTAGTCAAGTTTACATCACCAGACCCTGGTCATCACCTCCTCAGCTTGTCCTCGCTAATCCATTAGATGAGGCACCTCACGTCCATCAATTATGAGATTAAAGGCCACATAAGAACTCCCAATACACCGAGACTCCAAGGGGAGCTTTACACTTAGTCTCTACATGTACAAGATGTTGGATTATTTTTTAATAATTGTGGATTAGCATTGATTAATTACTTATCACACGTATTGTGTTATCTATATTTTGTACACCGAACCTTATAATGGAATTGATTTGTATTAATAATTCATTTTAGGTTAGAAACCCCCTTTTTCTAGGCTAGTTGTTAAACCAACCTAAGTATACGTCCCTTTCTCCCTGTGGATCGATATTCGGACTTAACCGTCCTTATTACTTGACGACGCCGGTATACTTGTCGGAGTCCCACCAGTTAGTTATGACATGAATTACTAATAACATCCACATAATAAGTTAGTTTGTATTCCTTGAGTTAGTTTAAACACATATTCATGGAAATTCAAGAGTAATTATACAACACAAACTAACTTCTCCTTAATTATTACCAAAATAGAAACCAGGACACTCATTTTGGGATGAAGGGAGTATTTCTAGTGTTTGAGATGCTTTAAATGATTGTCCTCCAAACATCATAGTGAGTATTTTGCTAAGTTCTTGAAATACCTATGCCGTAACCAATGCTAGTTGAAATATGTATTACACTCTTGGCGATCCTGATCAAGTTGCAAGATATACTAATGTTAACCAGAACGATTTCATATATACCAGAATGTTCTTATGAGGTATCGGAGCTTCTGACTTCAATTTGAAAGTCAGTTGATTGTCCAATGGAGTTGTTGCAACCACCTCCTTTATCAAATTGGGATTCTGATCATGATACTTAAACTGTTTTGGAGAAGGTTTAGGCTATAAACAAGAAGCCCACATGCACATTAACTGATGGCACCAATTCAGGAAATCGTTATGAAGAGGGTTTATAACATTGGTCTCTATATCTAATATGACTCATGTATTGATGGGAACGCAACTTAATTTATTGCTTGTTTTCTTACTAAAATTCTTTGCTTTAGTACCTTGATTTTTGTTATTAGAACTGGTTTGGCTATAATCAGCCATGATGATATCTTTCTATAATCCTCATAATATTAGTTTTCAAGTACTTTTAAGAACTTTGGTTACATGTATGGTGATCTGAATCAATAACTTCCTAAAATCTTTTTATTTGCATCCTAGGTTTTCCCTTGTATTGCTGGAGGCTGTGGTCATTTCTATCATCCAGATTGTGTTGCAAAACTGCTCCACCCAGCAAATGAAAATCTAGCTGCAAAACTTCGTGATAAAATTGCTGCAGGGGAAGCATTTACCTGTCCTTCCCACAAGTGTTTTTTCTGTAAAGAATTTGAAAATAAAAAAGATCGTGACTTGCAGTTGGCAATGTGTAGACGCTGCCCTAAATCATATCACAGAAAATGCTTACCCAAGTAAATACCCTCTGTTTCTGTCTTTTTAGGTAGTTTAAAGGCATATCATTTAAAAAGAAGCCATGACATCTTTTGACGTTTTAACTTCTGATTTGTGATTCTTTGTTCTTTCTATTAGGGCAATTAGTTTTGAATATACTGGTGAATTTTTTCAAAGAGCTTGGGATGGTTTGCTACCAAATAATCGGATTCTGATGTATTGCCTGTAAGTTGTCTTCATACTCTTGTGTCATAGTAAATTTTATTTTTGGAACTTCATAATGTACTAACTGCACAGTGAATGAATCATTATGCTGACTAGGATGCATAAGATTGTTAGAGAACTTGAGACTCCAGAAAGAAACCACTTGGCATTTCCTGAGGCTGAAAGAAAGAAACTGAAATACATTTCAGTGCCAAAGTCAAGTAAAGAGAAGGTTGCTCCAAAAACAAATATGGATTCTGAAGATTTAGACATAGAAAGACCTGTAGTAATAATGCCAAAACCTTCTGGGAAGGCGGGAAGTGGCACTGAAGTGTGTGAATTCTCTAAGAAAGAAGAGAAAAGACTTTATAGACAAGACTTTAATCCCCAAAACAAACCAAAAATCTTTGATAAACCCTTCAAGGACAAAAACAAGTTTATCCCAGAGAAGGTTCCCCGGTATATCCCTACGGAGGAAGGCAAGTCATCCTTGAGAAAAAGTAATTTGCCATTAAATATTGGATCTTTCCCAGTCAAGTCTAAACAGCCTAATATGGGTAGTAGCTTTAAACTCAAGAATAAGATTTCTATAAAGCCGATGCTGGGAAAGGCTACTAGTTCACAGCCTTTCGATGATGTGAAGATGCAAAATGGGTGAGCTCACTTGCTATATAACTATAGCCTTACTGTATCTATTCTTGGGTATAAACTAGGAGAGCTCAACAATATTGATGTTTCATTTGATAACATTTGAGCGTGATCATCCTATATTCTATACAGAATATTGGCCCTAATGAAAGATTCCACTGCTTCATTTGACGTTGAAGAATTCAAAAGGAGGCAGGGAGTCCCATCTACTCAAACAGGAATGCAAAATCTGTTGGACAAGACCCTTACAGTAGGAAAAGTGGAGATGTCTGTAAAGGTAAATTTGTCATGTGCTAAAATTTGGCTGCTAATAATGGTTTAATGTGGAACGTCACCACCTTAGGTGTGTCCTTACGGCTGTAAGCTGTTCTTGCTTTAAAGTTTGTCATATAAGCTTGCAGGCTATACGAGCAGCCTTACAGAAGCTAGAAGAAGGAGGTAGCATTGATGATGCAAAAGCTATATGTGAACCAGATCTGCTCAATCAGATGTTTAGATGGAAGGTTTAACTACATGCTACCTAACTAATATGAGCTATATTTCCATTGGGTTTTGCTGCTTTATTTTTTGCTTAGTTGAATTACCAACAATATCCTGAAAATAAGTTGGTCAGAACCCTTTGAGTATGTTATAACAATAGCACATGGGGGTACAAGGGGAAAAACGTAACTCTAACTAACACATCCTTAATCTTCACAAAAAATGGAATGTGGACAACTATTTTGAGACGAAGGGAGTAACTTTTGAAAAGGATTTTTTTTTTTACTATTTTCCAGGAACTTAGCTGAAATTAACTGGATGTTTTAGTGCATAAAAAAGTTGGTATGTGCATAGTGAAAATTTCAACATGTTGATTTAATATGAATGAGTTTTATCATATGAAACTATATATCAGATGCATTCTTTATTTTTTGGCTAGTAACTATAGTGTGAAAGGCAATGTAGATAATATGACTACTAGCATGCTGACTGCTAGCTTATCATCTCTGCAGGGGAGGTTAAGTGTTTATCTTTCACCTTTTCTTTACGGCAAGTGCTATACATCTTTTGGTCGCCATTTCACAAAATTGGACAAGCTAAAGGAGGTATGCTGACTGTAGTACGTTCTTCTTTTTCAGTGTTTTTACTGAGTTGTGGGCGTTTTTTTATAATTAATAACCATTATACAATAGCAGTAACTATACTGGCTTGATCTGCTGCTAGTGAAATGACCTTATGATTAAAGGCTAGAACATATGAACTCTACATTTTCATTATATGTGAAAATGAAAATAAGCTTCCAAGACATAGTGAGATGAAACTAAAAGTTACAAGCTATAGAATAAAACATACAATCTAAGGCGCTTATTGTTAATTCTTCTAAAGAGAGAAGGATCTTTAGAACACCCTAGATTCCCATTCCCCCACCCTAAATTTCCCTGGTGAAACCTGCAGGGGCTGAAACAAAAGAAAATATTATTGTTTATTCAGTTTCCATTCCAAAAAACCTTCATCCCTTAAGATGGTCTTGAATAATATTTTCTCAATCATTGAGGGAACTGGAGAGCTTCTTGAAAGCAATAAAATAAAGATTTAGAGATCAAAACATTACTTCCAAGGAATTTCACCAACTCAAGCAAAATATTTGTTGTGAAGGATGATCTTATACGTCTTTATCACAGATTATTGCTTTCTTGCTTGATTATGTCCAAGTTTTTCCCTGCACATTCTCTGACGTTAGCTGGTTAGCTATTTTTTTAACAGGACAAAGCTAATTGCTTGAGTTTTTTTATGCAGATTGTTAATAGGCTCCACTGGTATGTCAAAGATGGCGACATGGTAAGATGTTCTAGTCCTTTCTTCTCCAGTTTAATTCCATATTTCCATTACATCTGGCGAACAATGTATATTACTAGCATGTCTTTTAGTGAAAGTACCACCATAAATACCACTCCCTCCATCCCAAAATGAGTGTCTTGATTTCCTTTTTCAGAAAAATTAAGAAGTTAGTTATTGTTGTACAATTACTCTTATATCCCCATAAGCATGTGTTCTAACAAACTCAAGAGATACTAACTTATTTATGAATACTATTGGTAAATCATCATATAACTTCCAAAAAAGGAAAGATGATTCATTTTGGGACAAAAATGCAAGAAACAGGACACTCATTTTAGGACAGAGAGAGTAATTGATTTCACTTTTTTAGATGAGTACTCAAATCATAAGAAACTTAATGGTAACTTAAACCTTGCACACACACACAGCACAACAGATAAATAAAAAACTGTAAATATTAATGTACCTCTATCATGGGGTAAAAGCGTGAAAGCGCCCATCCTCCTTCTTCAATAGGTTTCTCTTTCCTAAAAGCATGCTTTTTCTTACAATGAGATACAAGGAAAGAAAAATGCATATATGTCAGATAAATTCACTACTCAGAAGAGTATTCAAACAGCATGTATATTTACCTTGTGCATATCAAACTTCAAAGAAAAAGGAACATTTGAGCTTTTTTTGGTTTCTGAAGACACTCCAAGCAATCTCATATTACTTACAGCACTCATGTCTTCAACTGGTAATTTTGCTAGCTGAGGGATTAAAAAGTGAATATAAAGATTACCGGTATTTTCAAAACAAGCTATCGGGCAATAGGTAAATAGTAACAGCTTCATTGAGCATCTAAAGGGGATAAAAAAAAAACGATTCTATTGGAAGATAATGACAGAAGACCAACCGTCATTAAATTGCGACCCTTCTCACCCTCTAACTTATCAGGATGAATGGCTGCAAGAATCATCAATAAGCGCAACTTATTTTCACGAGTTGCATCCTGCATAAAAACTGTATTCAGATTTATGTAATCTACTGGTGAGAGCTAAGGCCCAAACTTCATAGTCAGTATAATACTTACCACTTTTGTAGAAAGAAATTTGATTACATCTTTCATTCCAGCATCTCCAAAGACAAGATCCTGCTCTAGCTGTCCAAGGTCTCGAAGCCCCATTTCCCTGATCATTCTATTAATTTTTTCTGCATCAATAAAACTTTAAGTTGCAAGTAACAAAGAATGCCGTACTTAAACGTCAACTTATAGGAAATTCACTCAGTGAACAACCATTTGCATAGGACTTTCACAAATTGGTCTAAATGAATTTGAACATTTGTTCTGTGAATGAAAATTTTGGGCTAATTGTATATCCTTTTGGTTATGAAGAGACTGACGGTGTGTTTACTAAACAAGTAAGAAAAATATTAATTAGCAATGAATGAAATTCCAGCCAAGCTTGAACTGAGAAATTGAATATCTGATTGTAGGTTATAATAGGGCAAAGCAAACAAGAGTTTTATGGTCGTTGGCTAACGTGCACTGCACCCTCTACAAGCTTTACCCCATAGAAAATTATATAATATTTTCAGGTGCTTCAATCTAAAAAAGTTGGCGAGCTTCAAAGATTTTTCGGTTAATTGGCCACTGCGAGCGATTGATTAAATAAGAAAAAATTTATTCGCAAAAAGTGTGATTTCCCCCTCAAAAATTGGTTGATGACAGATGTGAACCCATGACTGTAACTTTTGAAATGAATGTTGTCCAAAAAAAAAGATGAAGAGAAAAATTCATCATTTGTGCTCCAATCTGTGACTTGGGTTGTGATGATTTCAAACAACTTTTCAAGAGGAACTGGTTGGTTGCTTCAAGTTATTAGTTATCATAGTAATGAACTTTTTGGAACAAATCAAGAAATTTTTCAAAACCTGATGGAGATGAACAAATAAAATATGAAAAAGTAAAAATAAATAAATTCATACCTTGGTACTCTAATCTTCAATTTGGGATTTTTTAGTTGCAATCATGTTGGTTTTGGAGATGAACGTGATGAGGGTTTCAACTTATTAGAAAAGTACATCTTTATAGGCCAATTACGTCATATTTAGTTTTGGGTTTGCGAAGGGGAAACACGATAGTTCATGAAATGCGTAGAATCTTTTTCCTTAATCTTTATCAAGGCTATTTTCAATTTTTGAACAGCCTAGGTGGTGCGAAAAATGTAAGGCTCACACATGAGGGGGAGTAATTAAGTGGGTGACATAAGTCACACATCGAATAAATATAAAGTGGAAAGGCTGCATATAATTGTGCAAGTGAAACTCTACTAAATTTATTTTAAACTTTTAGTAGTGGAAGTCCAAGCCATTATGTGTAATCAATAATTGTGCAAGTGACACCCTACTACAAAAGTTAAGACCTTTAAGTAGTGGAAGCCCAAGTCATTATGAGTAGCCAATTATTAAAATTTAACAGTTAACTACAGTAAGCCAGTATAAGTTGTAAAGCTCATATTTCAATAATCCTCCTTTTCATTCTTCCAACAAATAACCATCATAAATGTCACCATAATCAATTAGAGAAGGCAATTCAGATTATGGATTGGATTTGTTCGGGTACGGATTGATAAAAACTAATATGATCCGAAAGGGGTTCCAGACCGATTGGATTCAAATTTCGGGCTTGGATTGGATCAAATTTTGGATTTTAGTGTAAAATGTGCATATTTTCCCAATATGATCCACATATTAATAGGATCAATCCAATCCAATAATTGTTCGGATTGGATTTTGGATTTTTCATATTCAGATCCAAATTGCCAGTTCTATCTTCAATGAGTAGAATGATGAAGGGTGTCTTCTGGATAAACAAAAAATATTTCCCTTCCACAAAAAGAAATACTGGGTCATTTACGTTACCAGAAACTAACCTCTACATGGAGTGAGAGCTTGTCAATCTGTTCACTATATTGGGGCAATCCTTGGACTATCTTTTGCAAGTCCCGTGTTGACAGTTCGCCTCCATCTCTACACACCAAAGGAACTTTAATTTGTGGGGCATATCATGACGCAAATCATTAAAAAAAAAAACAGTTGCTTTCTAAATTGATATAACAAGTTGGGTGGCTTAAATAAACACAACTGTAAATCCATACATATTTCAACAAGGGAAAACAGATATAGATATTTTCAGCCCAGCTGAAAACATAAAAGTTGAAACAACAAAGTAGCCAAAATATAAAACACTAATGTCGTATACCAGCAGTAACAAATATTTACTAAGGAAGTGATTTCAGATTTTCAGTCCTAGCAAATGATCAAGAATTATAAATTCGGAACAAAATGGTATAAAAACTTCAAAGAAAAAAAGTAAAAAAAGTATACTAACCTAGAACTTTGTATTTGTGCAGCTTTATTTTTAGACACAAAGTTGGTCATTTTCTCATGTAACCGCTCACTAGCCTGCATATACAATCAATGATTAAAGACTATCCAAATTGTCTGTAAATTAGTTTTTTTTTTAAGAGATAAAAGAAAAACAGAAAAGGTGTAGCTAGCCATACATCCGCTATATGTGAATGGCGAAGTTCAAGCCATATAGGGTCGTGATCCTCTAATAGAACATCTTTTTTCTCAGGTTGACCACCAGTTTTGCTTGGGACCTACAGAAAAAATTTCCATTATACGCTTCACTAAGAACATATCCATCAAGAAATTCAAGAGCACATATTATATTTCTAAACATACCTCATGAACATATTTATTTCCTTCCATATTCAGCAGATCATGGCACATGGCATCATATGTCCACTCATGTATGATAGGAGCAATCTAGACGTGCAAGTTAGAATATTCATCAGAGGCAATGCGGGCAAGATATGCAATAACATAAATAAGTTCGCGGCAAAGGCATTAGAACCTGATCTACAGATCTGTCTACGATGAGCAAATCACATGTTTCATGCTCAGGGAAGAGATCACTCTGTTTATATTTTGTAAGACAATTCCAGACCCCAGCCGCAAGTTTAGTAGGAATTAAATCGCGAAAGGTTGTCATTGTGGTTGCATCAAGAGATTTAGCTGCGCGGTAGCGCACAAATGGATATTCCTGAAAATTGAACGTACCAATGTGGCAATGTTTCACAAACTTCACAATACACTTTAAATTACCACTCAAAAGTTACAGATATGTACCCTTAATGAAGCAAAAACTGTAGCAATGCGAGTGGCCATCACATTCAAGCATGCATCACCTTTCTTAGTATCCTCCTCATCCCCATATAGTTCCTCTAAAGCCTTCTCATTATCTGTGATGAAAGCCTGTATAGAGAAGCAGGCAATTGAAAAAACAAAATGACAAAAGGGTTAAACAAACTAATAACCAAAATGGATGAGCATGTACAAAAAAAAGGGTCAAATAGCAACAGCTATCCAATTCAAAATATCAAGGCCTTAAATTTCTATTCACCATACTTCATGGCAGTACCTGAACTTCAAAAGCATGAATAGCTGCAATTTCATTGTAGGAACAAGATTCAATTTAAATCCAATAGATCTCTATCTTCTTATGATTTCAACTTTCAGCATGTTAACACATGAACATCATAAGTTTATTGCCCTAAAACTCGAATAATAATAATAATCCTGCAGTTGCGGACATAGAAAAGTTGCTTAACTGTATTATCCAAGCATTTTTTTTGGTATTTGGAGAAACCTTCGTACAGTTAAACAAGTTTGGCAAGTGTGATAGAAATAATAAGTTACAATATAGTTTATAGGTAAACCTTCACAAGTGACTGGCATAAAACAAAGCAAATGGTGTAAACTAAATAAAAACATTTAAACGGATTGTATGAATTAAACAAAAGATTTTGATAAATGCCGATCAATGAGATATGCATCATCAAATGTAGCAAACATCCAGGAAATGCGCTTGAAGTTTTCATAAACCCAGAAAAATGAGAAGTCAGCATGGTATCACAGGAGAGCCATTGTGCACAGATATGCACCGTACCATAACATCAGATCCAATTAATAACTTGTCTCGAGGGCTCTCAAATAAAAATTAGTACTCCTAGTTACCTATCCTTTGCACAGATTGTCCAACAATTTGACCAAAGTAGCATCGCATACCTGACTATCTATGGCAAAGTACTCCAAGTTCATCTGCATATTCTCACCCAAAAAGAAAAATATCAGCATCTATTGATAACTTTCAACCATCTAAGAAAAAGGGTGAAGGAGGCAACTAGCTGAGATATGCAACTGTGTCAACATAGTTATCTTTCCGTAATCCAAAGAAATAAAATGAAATATAACCTCTCTCAATCCCATTATCCGAGGTAACACAGTGGCATCTCTCTTGATGAGTTGGATCAACTCTTTTGAAACAGGTGAACTGAAGAAAACAAAGGCTCTTCACAAGGAAAAGAGAAACAAAACAAAAACAACAAGAAAATTTGTAAATTTTAGCCTTCAGAAAATGAAACACAAACTTAAAACTTGAAAAGATGGGAGCAGTAGACGTTCTAGACATACTTCCTGTATAAAGGTTTTTTACCGGACATGTCGGACAAGAACATAATAACACTGCAAAATTATGAGAGAGAAAAACAGTGAGAAAGGTCCCCATATATGGTGCATTTTCATTACTCTTGAAATAAAATGTAACTGTATAAATCTCTGTTGTCATTCGAAAATCAGAACAGTCAGAAAAGTCCCATAACAACCAGAAAAAAATGTACGAAAGAACTTGTCTAAGTTTCATGTCAACAACTAGCACCTTTTTCCGATCTCTTTGGTGCATGCACACAATTTAAATATGTGCTCAAAAGATTTTGTTGTTTGTGTGTGTGAGAGAGAGAAAAAGCCAAGGAAGGGAAGGTATCAGGAGGTCAGATACTCAGAAATGAGTTCAGGCATCCAATATACTACTGATATTAAAGCCGAGCTGAAATTCTCATACAGTCTTCCTCACATAAGAATGTAAGTTCAGTTCTGTCCTCTATTCAGCCACTTCAGATAAAAGGTACCAATATATGTACTAGGGTGCTCTCTACGTGCAGCAACCCATATCAACTGAAATAATCAGCATCGTAAGGAGTTCAGTTCACCATTAATTTTAAGTTCTAACAGCAGAACATTAATATTAGATTGCAAAAGCAGCTGCTTACTTCTACCTCTAAATATTTTTTTGTGTGAGTTTTTTTTTTTTGGGTGCGTGGGGAGGAGGGGGGGCAATTGTCCAGCAGAATAGTACCATTGTCAATATTACAATATGAATTTAAGAGTGTTGGAGTTCTATAAACATGCAGAAAAAAAAAATGGTTTCCCAATAACTAGCATAAATAAAGGCAAAACCAATAGACAGATGACCTAAAAGGAAAAAAAATATTACTTTTCTTTGGATGGCTGGATGAAGTATATAGCATCCATGGAAGGTAATGGTTGCCTTCGCCTGTAGATGTCTTCGACCACTGGAAGAAAAGGTCAAGATTAGATAACAAAACCAAATGTCTAAAATAATTGAGCTTTCAGAGTCATTCTGATTCTTACATGAAACTGCTTCATCCGTGATATCGGCCATTTTGCAAGCGTAGGACATAATTTTAAGAGTAAGTTTGTCCATGATAAGTACCTATGAGTGAAAAAATACAAGAGAAGAACTTAAGTGAATGCCCCGGGTAGATAAAAGTACCATCAGGTGAAACCAATGTCGTGCAACTTTCTCAATGCATATGGGTGGCCAGATATAGATACCAAAACCTACAGGCTACAGACTACAGTAAGCACTTTAATTCTTTATCATAATTATATATAAATGTCATCAAATATGAGATTCATGCCTTGGAGTCCATTACCATTTTAAACAATTTCAATATAAAACAAGTGAAAAGGTAACCCTTCAAAATACTCAAGATAGCAACCAATACCAGAAAGAAACCAGCATTCAGTAAGCAAATAAATACAACATTTTTACAAGATGCATATACCTTCCAAGTAGATCTTGATTCCCCTGTTTTAGCTGACCGGAGCATTTCATACAATAATCCTGGACCAATAAATTCACAGCAATTAAATGAACTTGAAAGTTCAAGCAATGATAACGAATAAAAACTAGTAGAAAAGAATGCACGTGTTTGCCTCTAATCATCACTTAGTTGTTGTAAGAACTGGGGAAAGGATTCAGTTCCAAAGAATTAAAAAATTAACTCCCTGCCAAATTTCAATAACCTTCCATTTTCACATCAAGTTGTGCACATACAACAGCTCAAAACTTAGGTATTACATGTTTTCCTACATTCTATCAACACTTGAACCATTACAACAGAAACTTTCAGCCACACACTAGCTTGATCAGTCCAAATAAAATATTGTAGCCAATAACCAGATCTGAACACTAAGTTTATCCATAATTTGGTATTATTGGTTTCCCAATAAGCACTTACTACCACACAAACATGAATTGAATTAAACCTACCTCCAAAACTAAGCAGAACACCACTTTCACAAAATTATTACCAATATCATTAGATTCTTCACTAAATACTAGAAATGCATGTAACTACTAAAGTCTCGAAAAATAAAAATAAAAAAACACTTAGTAATTTTGCCAAAAAGAAATGTGATGAAAATCCACGCAGGTCCTCAAAACAAACTAAATTCACAAATTCCATCACTATTACACGCTTTAATCACACAATTACTAAGGGCTAAAAAAAGAGCTCCTAGTAACTTTGCCAAAAAGAAATGTGAAGAAAATTCGCACAGATCCTCAAAACAGGCGAACTTCACAAATTTTATCACTATTACATTGAACAAAACAATAATTTCAAAATAGATCTCGTAGTGAAGAAGAATCAACTGTGCCTTAATCACATAATCACTAGAGGTTTAAAAATTAAAATAAAAACTCCTAGCAACTTCGCCAAAAAGAAATATGAAGAAAATTCACACAGATCCTCAAAACAAACGAAATTCACAAACTCTATCACTATAACATTAAAGAAAACAATAATTTCGAAAACAACATATCATAACAAAGAAGAGCCAACCGTGCCTTAATTTGATTGAGATTGTGATCAGAGCACAACACATTTCTATGCATTAAACAAAAAAGAGAGGGGTAGCAGAGGAGGATCACTCACGACAAAGCTCATTTGTCTAAAACTAAGTAGAATACCACTAGCACAAAACTAATACCATTATCATTAGATTCTTCACAAAAAAGAGCTCCGATTAACTTTTCCAAAAGGAAATGCAAAGAAAATTCACACATGTCCTCAAAACAAACGAAATCCACAGATTCTATCACCATCACATTGGAGAAAATTATAGTTTAAAAAACAACCTCAAAATTACGATGATAATGCAGCACATTTCTTAGGATTATTCGAAAAAATGTGGCAACGAAGGAGGATCACACACGATCACAGCTCATTTGTCTAAAACTAAGTAGAACACCACCGGCACAAAACTATTGCCAATATCATCAGATTTTCCACTAAGAACCATAAATGCACGTAATTAACACACAAAAATAGCTCCAATTAACTTTGCCAAAAGGAAATGCGAAGAAAATTCGCACATGTCCTCAACACAAGCGAAATCCACAGATTCTATCACCACTACATTGGAGAAAACTATAGTTTCAAAAACAACCTCAAAATTATGATAATAATGCAGCACATTTCTTAAGATATTCGAAAAAAAGACGTAGCGAAAGAGGATCACTCACGATCGCGGCTCACTTGCTTAAAATTCTTGTAGTCGGCGCCGTACGGCGCAAAGTCAGATTCGGAGAAAGACATTGTTGAATCTTCCGCTTCACTTTGTTCTACCTTTGCCGGATCGGAAGGTGGGCAATCGGAGAAATCGCGATCGGCGATCGGAGTCGAAAACCGAGAAACGGTAAAGAGAAATTGTAGAGAAACAATTGGGTAACTGAGAGAGAGAGAGAGAAATGGAAATGCATTGGGAGGGAACAAAAAAACCGGCGTTTTTGGGCTTGAACTTGAGGGAGGGAATGAAAGTGTTGAAGTTACATTTATGCCC
>JAYMTI010000123.1:0-13828 GCA_036897505.1 Pelargonium transvaalense | reverse complement strand
ACCGGACGTTACTGAAAAAGCTAGGTGAAGCTCCAGCGCGTTTCATTATGGTGGACTATTTCAAGTTGTCCAATAGAGTAGAAGGTTGGCCCAACACCATTTCGTCGAAATTATAAAATAAAAGCCCGTATATATCAGATCCCATGAAAAGAAAAAAGATAAAAAAAACAAAGAGGGAAGGTATTCCCTTTCCGCAACTTTTTGATAGATAAATCTTTGAATCTTTCTGTGGTTGTGGTGGTGGCGCGCTATGGGGATTGGGTACACTCATCAATCGAAGCGACCTTTCGCTTGCACCATCAACCAACCACCTTCCCCCATTATCGTTTTACCCATTTCTTCTATTGCTTATGCCACAGCTAAAAACCCACACGCATTCGCTTTCCTCCTCTTTCTCACCGCCAATCTTGAATTTCCGGTAAGATGGTTACCTCCGAAAATCCCAACTGGGTATCCGATTTTGATTTCATATCTGACATTCCTGTCCC
Source organism: Pelargonium transvaalense (assembly GCA_036897505.1). Lineage (NCBI taxonomy): Eukaryota > Viridiplantae > Streptophyta > Magnoliopsida > Geraniales > Geraniaceae > Pelargonium > Pelargonium transvaalense. The sequence goes on along the minus strand of JAYMTI010000123.1, from coordinate 13,340 downwards.
TGGCGGCGACCTCCCTTCCCTCGCCCCAACTGGGTTTCAATGGCCTTCTCATTCTCTAACCCTTTCAGCCCCCATCAGGTGCATCTCCTTTCACTCCATTTATTTTTTTCTTCCCAATTTTGAGTTTTATGATATGGGTTTCAAGATTTTCTTTGTTTGGTGTATTATGGGTTGGTCTTCTTTCATAAACCTCTAGGAAATTGCAAGCTTCCATTTCTTTGAATTGTAACACATTGATGGTTCATTGATAGTTCCAAATGCTAAATTTCATGTGGCTGGAGAAGAAGTGGACATGAGAAAGTTATTTGTAGTTTCTGCAAATGTTACTCTTCTCCTGCAAGATGGATGACTTCCCTTGGTGTCTTTAATTTCCCAATTTTGAAAATGTGAAACGGTTAGGGTTAATATAAAGAGTGTTTACCCCTATTTTGGGTTACTGCAAATATCTGGACTTTCTTTAAATTATTGAGTTTGTCTATATCTATGCAGGTTTGGAATTCTTGTCATCTTCGCATGTTCGGATTTCCAGGATATTGTTTGTTTTGTTCACACTTCATACTTTGTTAACTCTAACATCCTCTCTTGGTCTTGGCACACTTTTCTGTAAATCATGCCATTTTGTGCATGTCATAATTTTCATGATATTGTGTGTTTTGTGCACACTTCATAAACTGCTAACTCTATCATACTCCTACATGATGTTTATCACCCATTTCCTGCTATTTTATTTCTATTACACCATTTCCTCGTTTCTGTTTTGCGTTACTTCAGCCTGTGTGATTAACAGCCTGGTTTGTATGTTTTTGAGCTCTGTTTGTGCTAACACAGAAATACTAATTGTTTCTCTTTGCGCAGTGTGGACTATGATGACTCTTATGGGAATTCCGACAGTTTTAATGAAACTGGCTCGAGAAAACGGTATGCAACTGATTTTTAATAGGCTATACAGCTATAGCGAGTTGGTGCATGATACTACTTGGATTCCATCACTTTGCAATATCTGGATGCCTGCAGTTTCTAAGTGTGTAAACTGACACTCATGACATGCATCATCACATTTTACGTTTTTGCATCCTCTCAATTTGTGAACTGTTTTATAACAGGGCAAGATCAGGACAGTGCATGGGTTCTAAAGCATGCAGAGAGAAATTGAGAAGGGATAAGCTCAATGACAGGTATGCTCATATTTCCTTATGCTCTTTCTCTCTCTTTTCACTTACACCTGTTTTGGTGACATTATATGAAGGTTTTTGGAACTGAGTTCTATTCTGGATCCTGGAAGGCCGCCCAAAATTGACAAGGTTGTTATATTGGTTGACGCTGCTCGAATGGTGAATCAGTTGCGGGATGAAACCCATAATCTGAAGGAGTCAAATGGAGTTCTGCAGGAGAAGATTAATGAACTGAAGGTGAGCATATGATTTGATGTTTATTATTTCCTTATCCATGTACTAATTTTTTGTCGGTTATGTTTAATAGTGTTTTTTCCTGAGCAGGCTGAGAAGAATGAGCTTCGCGATGAGAAGCAGAGGCTGAAGGCAGAGAAAGAGATCCTTGAACAGAAAATGAAAGCTTTGAGTGCTCAACCAGGGTATCTTCCTCATCATCCCGCAGTGGCAGCACCGTTTTCTATTGCAGGTCAAGTCCCTGGCAGCAAGATGGTGCCTTTTGTCGGCTACCCAGGAGTTTCTATGTGGCAATTCATGCCACCTGCTGCTGTTGATACCTCACAGGATCACGTTCTTCGTCCCCCAGTTGCTTGATTTTGCAGTTACCATTTAAGTTGTTTCTGCTCTGGATGAGATCTTTATTTATAATGTTTCATATGACTGAACCAGACTGTGTCTCTACTTTATCTAATCATTGAAGGCATTTTGCCCTGTTTTTTGTTGTGGATAAGGAGTTGGCATAATCTTTCTTGTCATTCATCTTTACTGTTTATTTGAATGTTGCAAGTTCAGAACTTGATTTGATGGTTAATATTAACTGAATGCCATATCGACATCTATACTACAAAGTACAAACAAACTCGTCCACAGTGATTTACAAGCAAGCAAATTCATGACTATACCAAGAAAATTTACCTCATTGATGGCCTCAAATCATACATGAAATGAAAGAGTGAATGCGGACATGAATCTAAAAATAAAAAAATGGGAATATTTCTACAAAGCTGCACCATTTTGCAACTAACAATCAGTATCTTCTTAAAGGCCTATGTGGTAGATGCAGTTGTTGAGTATTGATCTGATGTAAGAACCCCAGTACCAGGTCCAGTTGTAGTGGAAGCAGTTTGATCAGAGAATACATATCTACTCATCGATAATGGTGGTGTTGACGGCATGGGAAGGCTTACAGAGTTACTCCCAAGCATGAGAACAACAGTTGACATGGTGGGTCTGTCTGCAGGGTTTTCCTGAACACACAAGAGTGCAATATGGATCCATCTCAGAGCCTCACTTTTTGGACACTCCTCAACTAGCTTCTCATCTATCAGATCCTCTAATTTGCCTTCATTCCATAGCCGCCATGCCTTATTAATGTCGTTGCAGATTTGATGTTAGAAGAAAGAAATGTGGATGTTAAGCTCAAAATTCAGATGTCAGAAGAAAAACCTACATATGCTAGAAGGGTCTGAGCTCCCTCTGGGTAGTAGGATCCTCTATTCTTTTTTCCACTTGTGATCTCCAGCAATAGGATTCCGAAGCTGTAAACATCAGACTTCATTGAAAATGCTCCCTCCAACGCGTACTCTGGCGCCATGTATCCACTATTGGTACCACAAAATCAAGTTAGACATAGTGATGGTACAGCTATGTCACAAATTTAATATGGACTACAGATGGATGCCAGAAACAAAGAGGATAACAGATGGGAAAAAAAAACTTACTATGTACCAACAACTCTAACAGTGTTGTCTTCGATTTGCTTGCCTCCAAAAATCCTAGCAGTGCCAAAGTCTGATATCTTGGGATTCATCTCATCATCCAACAGAACATTGCTTGCTTTCATATCCCTATGAATGATTTTGAGCCGCGAGTCCTCGTGTAGGTATAGAAGGCCTCTTGCAATTCCGTTAACAATGTTTGAACGCGTAGCCCAGTCTAGTTCCTTACACTTTATTGGATCTGCTTTCATGAAAACAAAGAAAAACAATTTGCTTACATTATTGCAGTGGTTTTTGACAAGGGGAACATGTAGTCTCATGCTAATCAGTCCAATTTTTGAGATGTGAATATAGGAAAAACAAACCGAATAGGAAGGCGTCAAGACTAGTGTTGGCCAAGTACTCGTAAACAAGAAGCTTTTCATCGCCCTCCAAGCAGCATCCCAAGAGCCTAACAAGGTTTTTGTGTTGAAGTTTTGCTATAACTGTCACTTCGTTCTTGAATTCTTCAACACCTTGTTTTGATTTCATTGAAAGCCTTTTCACTGCTATTTCCTTTCCATCAAACAGCTTTCCCTGAAATATGAATTTCAACGAATGACATCAAGCACTATCGCCCAAATGATTGTAATGTCCATTGCTAATTCAACTTGCACAATATAACATTTCCATACTTCGCCTAAACAGCATTATCAGAGAAATTTGCAGAATGATACTCATGACCCAAATGCTCTGACATGTTAAAAAAGAGAGAAGAAAATTGATTATAGTTAACAACCTTGTATACTGCACCAAATCCCCCTTCTCCAAGCTTATTTTCATCGGAGAAACTGTTTGTAGCAGCTCGTATAGTACTCAACTTGAAGTAATGTATATCTCTGTTGTCCCCTTGAATGTCTTGGTAGCTGTCGTGCTTGCTTCCTTCAAAATTTTGTACCAATAGAATTTCTTGGCTGTTTTCGACCTCTGGTAACAAAACACATTGAGATACAAAAAACCATCTAAAACCACAGTTTCAAAAAAGAACAAGCCTGATTGAATTTACCTTGTTGCTTTCTCTTCCAACAGCAACACCAGAGACCCAATAGACCCCCAACCACTGTAATTGATGACATAATGCTAACAATCACAATCATTGTGGTGTTGTTTCCTCCCTTTCCTACATTATATGTGTAAGAATCATAGAAATTCAGATACACAGAATAACAAAGAATTGCGCGATGTGTATCTAATTCTTGACCTAAATTAGACTCTTTGACTCACCTTGATCATCAGGCTGCGGCGCGGATGGGGGAATCAGCGGAGCGGATGGAGGAAGCGCCGGGTCAGCATAGAAAATGGATTGTTCGTACCTCAGAAAGCAACTTGGGGCTAAAATTCGCCACCCTACCTTTGCTTGACAACACTGATTAATACCATCACTGAGCTGCACCAGACAAGTTCTGCATTGAGCGCTGGTGATGTCTCTACTACACTGCCCCATACCATATCTGCGCTGAGTCCCACCAGATACAGCCGATTCGTTTGTCCCATACATCAATTTCGTATACGGAGCATACTCTACTATATTGAATATCAAAGCTAGGGCTCCAACATCAGTTTCATCCGGAGAAGTATTGTTTTGGACATTATACATGACCAAACTGGGATCAATCTGCACGGTCCCAAAGAAATTGATGTCCGAGTAGCGCAGCGTACATTGATCATACCATATAATTGCAGTTCGATTCGCTTGGCAGCTTTGTGCGAGCCTTTGAGTTGCGGTCTCAACGCAGGATTGGCAGGTAGTGGCAGAAACATCTCCGCGGCATAGGAAGAGGCCGTAGATGCCATTCGCGGTATCGTTGTAGAAGGTGTTGGAGTTGGAGTTGGAGGATAGAGAATTCAGGAGGTCGGCGAGGTTGGTTTTGTAGCTGGAGGAAGCAGATGTGCCATTAGATGGACGCGAGCACAGGTGGTAATTATAGATTGGCGCATCCTCCTGAGAATTAGTGAAGCTGTTAAATATAGCTAGAAGTGAGATTAAGAAAACTAGACAAGCTCTACATATGTGTACCGGATCCACCATCATTTTTTGTACTCTTCGATGGCTTCAAGAAAGATGAACTTCAACATATGTTTATCCGGTTACTGAGATATGAGAAGAAGCAAAACTGACCGAGTAAAGACACGCCTCTGCGTAATTTCAATAAAACCGTATTTGTTTATTGTGAGTTAGTGTTGATGTTGGCCCAACTACCCTGACTTTGTCAATGAATTTCTTCTGGAATACTATACTTTGCTGGTTATTTATTGGTTAATTGAGCAAAAATGAGTCTAATGTCTAGGTGCAGGTGAACTTATTGTAAGCATAGTCAACAGACTTACTTTTTTACCAAACATATGTTTGTTTCTTTGCATTTGATATATTATCCTCCGCAACCTTCTCAGACCTCTCTCTTTCTATTTTCATATTAAAAACTAGTTGGTGGAAGAATAAGAATGGCTTAAAAAATCATTCAGAGTATTTTAACAATCTCAAGTAGCACACAAAATTGTATTTGGCCTCACTGAGCTTGAATGTTCTCTCCCTAAAAGATTCTTTATTACATATTCTTGTAAACATGGACTGTCCTGCTTCTGGACGGATCGGATTCACCAACTGTCAAAGTCTGTTCTTGCGATGACGACGAGAAGTCTATGTGCACCATGATGCTTTCCTTAAAATACACAGGTTGTGAGGGTAGTGGGAGAGTGAGGGAGTTGCTGTTAAGCATAAGAGCAACTGAAGTCATAGTTGGTCTATCAGATAAATTATTTTGAATACAGAGTAATGCTATGTGGATGCATCTCATCATCTCACTATTTGAACCATTCCTCAAAGTGGGATCTATTACATTCAAAGCCGTTCCTTCCTTCCAGTTCCTCCATGCCTGTGTCGCAGCAAGAATTTAAATATGATCCTCAACAATATATTACTGAAACAATGTGTTGATGTTTGTACTTACATAGTTTAGAAGATCCTCTCCTTCCTCATTATGGAAAGCAGTATTTTTGTGGCCACTCACTATCTCCAGAACCAGCACACCAAAGCTAAATACATCTGACTTTACGGAGAAGTGCCCATGCATTGCATACTCTGGAGCCATGTATCCACTGCATATGTGTATGCCATTCTCAGATAAGGTCATGGTTTTCAAGTTGAATGTTAATTTTGCATATATGGTTAGAGGTACTTACTAGGTCCCAACAATTCTAAGTGTTTTGCCTTGAGTTTGATCTCTTATAAACAACCTTGCAGTGCCAAAATCAGAAATTTTTGGATTCATGTCTGCATCTAACAATATGTTGCTAGCTTTGAGATCCCGATGAATGATTCGAAGACGAGAATCTTCGTGAAGGTAAAGAAGGCCTCGAGCAATGCCTCCAATGACTTTGTAACGCTTTTCCCAATCCAGCTGTCCACGCTTGACCGAATCTGAATTTTTGGACGATAGAAGATGCTAATTTAGTACTAGGAAGTAGGAACAAGATATATTTTACAAGGATACACATATGTTATATGAAAAACACACATACCAAAAATGAAGTAATCAAGGCTTTTGTTAGGCACAAACTCGTAAACAAGAAGCCTTTCATCTGATTCCAAGCAGAAGCCTAGAAGCCTCACTAAGTTCCGGTGTTGAAGCTTGGCCACTAAAAGCACTTCATTCTTAAATTCAAAATCTCCTTGTCCAGAATCCTTGGAAAGCCTTTTCACAGCAATATATTGTCCACCAGAAAGCCTACCCTGGAAGCATATATATTTTAATGCAAAAAGGTGAATGTCTGATCAGCTGAGATAAACATATTCTTGTGACTGTTTTTCTAGCTTAATATCACCTTATAAACAGCCCCAAAACCACCCTTTCCAAGCTTTTTTGCATCAGAGAAGTTGTCTGTTGCATCTCTAATAGTCCTGAAGTGAAACTGCAGAGATTCCACACTTTTAATTTCATCCACTGCTTCAGAACCTTTGGAATCATTACCTAAGGCAAAAAAGTTGAATAATAAACTCTTTAATTATTCAATTTTCTCATTGAAATAATTTGAACCGTTAAATCAGATTTTAACTTACCCTCAACTTTCTCCATTCTCTTTCTCAATCTCAAAAATATACAAAAGATGCCTAGGCTGATGCAAATTGCAATAACCACAGCGAAGGCAACAGGAACAACTATGACAAGGATGGATTGGGATTTTCTGATATCACCATTTCCTGCAAAAGCACATTTGAATTGATTGAGAAGTGTGTGCACAGCTAAATTCTGGAATAGCAATCCTAATTAACTGGTTATCATATATAAGGTACCTAATTTTGTGTCTGTACTATTATTGGTTGATGGTATAGCCAGTTTGGTGTCATAGAAAAGAAACTTCTCATACTGAAAAACACAACTGGGGGTAAAGCTTCTGCCTCCCATCTTTCCCGGAAAATGATCTGCCATCTCTTCGAATGCAGAACCAAGGCAATTCAGGCATTCGGGCTGAGTCAAATCAGGTGTGCACTGCACAAGTGCATATATGGTTCGAAAGCTCTCTGCAGATGCATTTCCAGTTGCAAACTTACTAGAACCACCCGAGGCAGCTGCGTTGGCTAGGCCTTGCAACAAGTTGCTCAGCACCTCGTTGTACTTGTCCACATCCGTAGTCACATTTAATGGGTTCCACATATCAGATATAGGTATGAACTCCATAACACCAAAGATGTCACGGTTGGAGTAGCGTAACATGCACCTGTCATACCACCCAATTGCCTCTTTCTGGTTTGGACATTTCTTGATGAGTTCATATCTAGAGTCATTGAGGCACCTGTAGCAAGCTTCCGGCATCATGTCTGCTCTGCACAGAGCTATTGCATTGACTGCGTCCGGGTCTTCTCCCGCGGACCAATTATAAAAGCCTCCATTGTATTGGGCGGTGGAGGGGAGGTTGGAGATGGAGGAGAGGACAAGGTCAAGGTTGGTCTCGTATGTACTATTGGTGGTATAGTTTTCATTGCTGCATATCTGATCAATAAAGCCAGGCTGAGCTGTGATGAGAGCAACAAAGTGTGTGGAAATGTAGAGAAGGAGCAATCTTGAAGAAACCATGGTCGCCATCAATTCTGTTCTGCAGAATGAAATGATGTAGTTTGGTTAATAATTGATCCATCCATTGTTTATGTCATGGGAGTTTCAAGATGATGTTGATATTTTTGTCGAGCCATTCAGTTTACTTGGGTTCATTGGAGATGAATTTCTATAAAAATCTTTCAAGCCACAAGAAGACCAATTCTTCTATGTTAAAAATATTTAATTGGTTGATCCAAGGCCTGCATTATTCTGGCTCGGTTTTGTTTAATTTTTTTTTTAATGTTAGCTTTGTTGCTGTTTTTGTTTCTACTTATGTATGATATGACCGAAAAAAAGGGAAATGAAAGATCCTGAGGTCTTATGAGCTTGGTTCAACATAACACTCCATAAAAAAACAATAACAGTTATTAGTGACTACATAGCTCAGTACAATTTTGCAGCAAAAACAATAGGATTTGCTTAATAGTATCTTTGTATGGGCGGCAGATGGTGGAGAGTGATTAGCTTAGAGACAAGCCAAGAAAACAAACAAGGAGGTCACACTGAAACCGCGTAATTTGAAATCTATATGTATTTATTTATACTCAGTTCATAATTGTGATAACAATGCTAGAGTTTTATAATTGAATCTATTAATGTTACGTACCATCATCGAACTAGTAGTGAAAACGATAGCATAAAAGAAAGGAAGAGATTTTGATTGCTGGAATTGGGGAGGCAGACTCCATGTTTTACCTGGATTTGGGATAGTACTCTTTGGTTCATCCACATCCAACTATATATTAACCCACATTCCACCTAATAAGCCAATTATTACCATTACTTATATCGACTGTCTAGTCAAAATTTGGGAGTGTGTACTGTCAAATCCAAAATTTGTTGTGCTGAAATTAGCAATGGTTTTCACCAAAGAGAAGGAAACTAGATTGATGTTTTCAATTGATTCACTTCCATCTCACCATTTGAATAGGTTCAAGAAAAGTACATAGTTTGCATTTTCTTGTGATATTTGTCTGTTTTGGTATTCTTTATTGTATGTAATTAGGTAATTTTATCTACTCATGCACCTTTTTGACTCGAGTCAATCTGACACAATTTGTTGGTATTGTAATTTTTTTACCTACGCGTTAGAGTAAGGGTGTTCATGCTCTAAGGTCCGAGCTTGGCTTCACAGGCTTCTAATAATCATTGTTCCCGTAAGAAATGGAAAGAAGGACATGAGAATGAGAATGTCAATCTTTATAGTTACAAACAGAGGGTAAAGAGAGTTGTAAAAAATGAGAACGGATCCCCCTTTCTCCTTCAAGGAATGAATATTTAAGGATGTACAAAAAAACTTCCAATGAAATTTAGAGTGGATTACAAAAGGACAATTGTCCTAAAATATTCACTAGCCAAGTTCATGCATTCTTGTCACAAGTAACGGGCCTGTAAAATGAGTTTGTACGCCATAAACGTTAATATAATGAACCTACTAACCCAACAAAAAAATGTTGGAACAATCACTCATAACTGTAAGAAGTTTCCTGTAAAATGATTATTGATGTGGATACAAATCCGCCACTGAAGACTCATTTGATGACAACTGAACTGGTTTGATTATGGATTCATCAGATCCCCCGCTTGTCCCGGAAATATGCTCCTGCGATAAGGAGATATCCGAGTAGTCCATTCGGCTATGAGCGAAAAATGCTGGCTGTGAAGGAACTGGGAGAGTGAGAGAGTAGCTATTTAGCATGAGAACAACTGAATTCATAGTTGGCCTATCAGCTACATTGTGCTGAATGCATAGCAAACCAATGTGGATGCACCTCATCATCTCACTCATTGGACTTGATCTCAGGAAAGGATCTATCACATTCAGTGCTGTCCCCTCTCTCCAATTCCTCCATGCCTGCACCAACAATTTAAATTTATATGTTCATTATCTATAGTGACATAATTATATGGATATCAGAAATGTATCCGTATAATGTCTTTGTACTTACAAAACTTAAGAGGTCTTCCACATTATCCCCGTCGAGAAAAGAATTATTTTTCTGACCACTCACAATCTCCAGAACCAACACACCGAAGCTGAACACATCTGTTTTGACAGAGAAGTGCCCGTGCATTGCGTACTCGGGAGCCATGTAACCACTGCACACACGCATTTAAGCAAGATCAATGAGATTCAGTTTCAATCTAGGCTCTATAGTCTATACTCATTGATGGTGATACTTACTAGGTCCCCACAATTCTACTCGTGTTGCCTTGGGTTTGATCCCTTATAAACAACCTCGCCATCCCAAAATCGGATATTTTGGGATTCATCTCTGCATCTAACAAAATGTTGCTAGCTTTGAGATCACGATGAATGATTCTAAGACGAGAATCCTCGTGAAGATAAAGAAGGCCTCGAGCAGTGCCTCCTATAATTCTGTAACGCTTTTCCCAATCTAGATGCTGATGCTTCTTTGAGTCTAGCATATTCAAATTAACAAGCACATCAGGGACTTGTTACATACATCAATGTACAAGACAATTATGATATTACATGATGAACATGTATACACAATCTTACCAAAGAGAAAGTGATCAAGGCTGGTGTTAGGCACAAACTCATAGATGAGAAGCTTTTCATCTGATTCCAAGGAGAAGCCTAGGAGCCTCACTAAGTTCCGGTGTTGAAGCTTGGCTACCAATAGGACTTCATTTTTAAATTCCCCATCTCCTTGTCCAGAATCTTTTGAAAGCCGTTTCACAGCAATATCTTGTCCATCCGGAAGCTTACCCTGAAAACATATTGAAAACTGTCAAGCGGTGTGCAAATTAACCCAGCCAAATTGATTCTTGAAATGATGTTATGATCACCTTGTAAACAGCACCAAAACCACCTTGTCCAAGTTTATTTGCATCAGAAAAGTTGTTTGTTGCAACTCTAATAGTTCCAAAATCATATTGCAAGGACTCCGCATTTCTAATTTCATCCGCAGCCTCAGGAACTAAGTACAAAAAAAGTTAAAGCCAAGCCTTTAATGCTTACAGCTCTTGTAGAACATCAGAAATTGACTTACTTTCAACTTTTTTCCTTGGCTTTCTAAATCTTGTAAACAGGCAGATCCCAATACAAATGATTAGTACCACAGCAACAGCAACGGGAGCAACTATGACAATTATGGATTTAGATGTACTATCCTTCTTTTCTGCAAAAACCAGGAATGTATGCAATGTTAAATTTGAGTCCAACCCAAAGCTTCTTCACATTTTTTCAATGTGAGATACATTACCAATGTTCACCTTTTGAGTCTGTATTATTGCTTGACGGGGAGGATTCCGGTGCAGAAAGAGGTGGTGGTGGCGGTGGTAATGGCGATCCCATATCAGTTGCAGCTTCATAGAAAATATAATTCTCGTACCTAAGATTGCAGCTCGGGGTAACGAATCTGGCCCCAACCTTGGCATCACAACAACCTGGAATCTCCCTAATAGCTCCAACCAGGCAGTTGTTGCATTGGAGCTCAGTCAAGTCAGGCGTGCACTGCACCAGCGCATAAATTGTCTGAAAGCTGGTGAAAGACGCGTTTCCAGTAGCAAACTTGCGAAGAGAACCACCAGAAGCAGCTGTGGAAGCCAAGGTGTTCAACAAATTGCTTAGTACGTCGTTGAACTGATTCACATCCGACACATTGTTCGGGTTTGACATATAAAACGCAGGGCGTGTCTCGACAGCTCCGAGGATGGAGCGGTTGGAGTAGCGGAACATACAGTAGTCGTACCAACCCATTGCTTCCTTCTGGTCCGGACATTGCTTGGTCAGCTCAATTGTTGAGTCGTTGAGGCAACTGCGGCACGCATCGGGTGTCACATCTCCTCTGCACAGTGTTATTGTGTTAACTCTGTCGGAGTTGTTTCCAGAGGAGAAGCTGTAAAAGCCGCCGTTGAATTGGGTGGTTGTGAGGGAGGAGAAGGCCTCGTCCAGGTTGGTCTTGTAGGTGCTTTTGTTGGTGTAGTTTCCATTGTTGTCTATACAAAATTCATAGAGAAAGTCTGGTTGTGCTGCGGCGAGAGTGACGGTGAGAAGGAAGAAGATCAATCTTGAAAAATCCATGATCATGACCAGACCACCACCATTGGAGAGGACTCTGTTTTGTGAAATGAATTATTACGCTGTACAGATAAATAATCATTTAAAAAGATTGAAGTCTAAAGACTAAGATAATGTTAAAATTTATCTTTGATTGATTCAACCGACCTTGTTTTTTATTGATAAAAATTATGATTGTTCTTGTTCTTTTTATTTTGTGGAAGCTTCCCCTGTTTTCTTGCCTTGCACAAAATATGGCCTCCTTTAATTGCTCTGTTTTCTTCAAAGGTCTGTTTTGATCGTGCATTGTATTCATAGTTGCTATTTCTTTTTATACTTGTTTTTTCAATAAAAGCAAATACAATAATCAAATAATAATAAAATACAAATCATTACCAAGGTAGGTTAAGATTGACGCGTTGCATATTGAAAATTAAAATTATTGATGATATATTTTCTCTGTTTTTTTTTATGTTGCAAGTTTTGTTGACCGGGGAATAGTTGATGGAGACGTTAGTGGTTACGGACAAGTCAGGAATCAACATCTTGTTTTGTTCTTCTTCTGTTGACCATGGACATGGTCATTGCAGATGTTTAATTGTAATTTTAGAGAAGGTTTACTCGATTTATCAAACAATCTGTACACAGCTCAACAGCTCAGAAGATGAACTTTATAACTTAAAAAATGGGAGGTAAGAATGTTGTACCCATATTATAAAGCATATATGCATCATAAGTATTATTCCCTCTATTCCAAGTGTCATGTTTTATTTATATTTTTGTCTCAAAATAAGTGTCTCGTTTCCTTTTCAAGTAAATTAGTTATGCATGAGTTGTCAATAATATCCTTATAATTAGTTAGTTAGGATCTCTCAACACATGATCATGATGATACAATAGTAAACATTTTTCTCAAAATAGAAAAGATGACACTTATTTTAGAACAAAGGGAGTATTAGGTTGGTGGCGAATATTGGCCGGTGCAGTGGCCATGATAAGATAATTGCCCCTAAGGTTTATACTTGACTTTTACTTGTTTGGAGGGGATGATATCTAACTTTTCATAAGTTAAATTTACTATTAGGAGGTCGATCGTTGTGTGATTATGGGCCCTACAAAATACTCTCGAACTTGAGGATCCTAGCTAGTTGGAGACGACTCCCGAAGTTTAAAAGAATTTTTATATTCATCCTTATTTTTCATTAAAGTTCTTTCTTAAACCACTGTCGACCTCTTTTCGATCGACGGTGGTTCAATTGTTTTATTTTTTCCGTATTTTTACCCTTTCAATAAA
>JAYMTI010000122.1:0-13898 GCA_036897505.1 Pelargonium transvaalense | reverse complement strand
AGACATTTTCAGAACTGTCTTATGCAGGGAACAAGGCGCTTTGTGGACCGCCTCTAGAGGTGAATTGCACCACCAGTACTAATGTCCCATTTGATCCAACTTCACCAAATGATGGGCAGCTTGTGTGGGCTGCATTTGGTTATGCTGTTGGTTTGGGAGGTGTCATTGGCTCGCTTTTGTTTTGGAAGAGCTGGAGGCTGCGCTACTTTGAGGGCGTTGATCGCCTTCTTTTCAGATTGGATCCAACAACTGGAAGAAAGTCAAGAAGCATAGGCACTAATATGAGGCAGCCATGCAAGAGAGCAATTTTTTTGCTAAAAGTGTGTAAGTTTGTTTATGTCCATCTAGTGGACTTCAAATAAAAACCCCATAGAGTGTGAGCCAAGTAGTGATGGTAAATTGGTAATAATTCATCCATCCATCCACTGTTTGATGGCTCAACTCTAGACCTCTGACAACCAGGTGGCCTACGCCAAGAAGATGTGTGCTGGAAATGGAATCATAGTTGCTCCGATAGGGAGGGGAGGGTAGTCGGTGATGACGACGGCTGGGTCCCACTTCATCTGCCAATCCGTACCAGACGGAGTACTAGATCATGACCCACCTTTACTGTGATTTTGTCCTGCAAGCTCAACTAACAGGTTTTGGCATTGTGTCTATCATCTCTATGGACTCTAAATTGATAAACAAAAACATGATATGTTCAATCTTAATTCATTACTTGACTAATCTAATCTTGGGAATTGACGAATTGTACACATGCAATCTGAAGATAATTATCTCTATCATTATAATTAATCAGCCCAACAATTAGAATTTAAGTATACTCTTTATAATTGAGTTTTCTCATACATCAAATCTGGTAATATAAATTCAAAAGAGTAACAATAATAATTATTATGCATAAATGAAGTAAATAAATCAAACGGAGGTGGAATTCCAAATAATAAATAGTATCAGCTACCAGTCCTAGCTTGATATTTTGTTTTCCAACAGAAAGGCCAATGAGATGCCATAATTGTTCCATTGACAACTATTTGGCAATAGTTTGAGTATCTTCTCCATATGATTTGTTGGAATATTATGATGTGTTTTACATGTCACATAAAAACTGAAAATTGTCTTATTTTGGCTTCAAATTTATCATTCATATCTTAGATTCTTCAATGCAACCACTTCACATGTTTGACAATGAAAAATATTAAAAAAACTATAAATTTCAATTCATTTCTTGCCTGAAAACCAGTCTCTTTTGCGTATTCTGCATGTTTCACTGTCTTATAGACAAGAAAAGTGAAAAAATTATATATATTAAAACATTGGAAGTAGGAGAGGAAGATGAGCATAACTACAAGTAGCAGTAATTTTAAATGAGAAGCCTTTTTTAAAGAGCAAGTTAGGCTGAAGTGGGTGTGCACGTGCATACATGTGTATGTATATGTGGAAGCTCGCAAATGCATATGCAGACATGTGTGAGTGAATTCTCAGTCTCAGTTTCAGTTTCAGTTTCAGAGGCTCAGTCTCACAGTGACACACTCACTGTGTCATCAGTCATGGCATGTGGATTCATAAAAACTCAGTCAACTACACAAGTACTTCTCCAACCCCCAAGAACATTTTCTACACTTTCTTTGTGTTCACTACAAGGTTCTAGTCTACCATGTTTTTTTTATGTATATGTTCAATAAAAAGAAACCTTTCCCAATATCATTTTCAAATCTCGGAATTAGAATCTGAGAAATTCGTATCATTTTCACAAGTACTACTACTGCATAACAATTGGTTTCAGTTAAAAGCTAAACATTTTTAAGATTAGGAAATGGTTTCTGACCATTGAAATGGAAGAAGAAAAGGGGAGGGGATTGAGACAGCTTTTTGTAGCTCCCACTAGAATTGATTAAGCACTACACATGCTGGTGTGAGGTGCACAAGGGGGGAGGAGGAAAATAAAGCTAAAAGGCAACTTCTGTTACTTTCAAATAGCATATTTTCTTTCCATATATGTAACCCCAAAGTTAGTCACATTTTTATTTCCATACTCATGGTGTAATTAAGACTTGTTATGAGGGCCACTTAACCTAAAAGCAACTCTCTATTAATCAAATCCTTTACCAACAAGAAAACAAAAGCACTATTCTCGTATATATCAGCAAGAGTTGTTAGATGGTTAATGAGGGTAAGAGAGTGGACACATTAGTGGTGAAGGGATAGGTGTTGATAGAGTATGGAAGGGAAAATGGAAGTGTAGCCGGTTATGTTAAGCGGGTACACAGTGCCAAGCTGTCTAGCATGTGAAGGGGTTGTGGGGTGCTCCGTTTTCACTAACTGGCAGTTTTGATTCATTCACATAGAGATAGAGGAGCCGAATGAGGAGAGTCAGGACAAAACATTTCACTCTGATTCTCTTTGGCCTTTTCCAATCCCACACACCCTCCACTACTCTTCAACCTACTTCCTCTCCTCAACTCTCTACATATTACTCCTCCTACATTTGATATACAATCTGAAAAAAACAAAACATGAATGCAATGGCTTCAGAATACAGTAGTGGGTGTGAGTCTGGTTGGACTGTCTACTTCGACCACTCTCTCATTTCTCCAGATACAGATATTACTGGGTTTGTTGATCATGTGCAGGGGAGTGGTTTTAGTGGACAAGAGTACAAGAGTAAGCAATTACAGGACGAAGAAGAAGAGGACTTATCTATGGTCTCAGATGCCTCCTCTGGGCCTCCACATTTCCAAGATGACGGCAATGGGCGCTTTTGTCCTCAAGTTTGTGCTGCCTCGTTGAGTGGAAAGAGGCAGAAAATCAAAGAACAAAGACGCCGCAAGGATCAAGAACTGCCTTCCTTTCTTGATGACACTGCAAGCTCCCCTGTTATTAACTACAAGGTAGGTGCAAGTGAACTGAACGAAGATTAATAAGCAATGCAGTAGTACAATGACGTTGCAAAATATATATGTTCTTTCTCTTCTCTCAATTAACCATGCATTCTTGTAATTTGACAGAACAATTATCCGACCCACCGCAATCAAGCTTCAATGGACAGTGTCTTGGACTTTTCACAAGGTTTCTCCTCAAATTTTGAGGTACTCAAATTTCCATTTCAAGTTTGGCTTCTTAGATACTTGCTTTTCATAAGAACTGAGCACATCTATAACCAGCAATCTCTTACAGGGGAGATCTGCATTTCAAGATCACTACAGTTTGTTGCAGCCTTCTTTGTCTGGAAATCAGCTTCCAAATAGCCAGTTGAGTTATTCTGTTTTTACTTTGTATGACATAATCATTAATTCTTGCGCCGTTCTGTAATCTTTGAACTGATTTTGTCTTCTCTTTTTCTTCACAATCACAGATGGTAAAAAGAAAAATGGATGGGTGCTGGTGCTGGTGCTGTTCTTTCTTCAGTAGAAGTTGTCCATGCAAGTAAAATGAGATGGATCTCAAAAGGGATTTTGTTCATTCCTTTTCATTTATTTTCCTTTACCTGTCAATGCAGTGGGAAACAACCTGAAAATAGAAGATAGAAATAAATGTCTTGTTTCCGATTCGATTTTCTTGTCAATGAAGTGTGGTAACAAATCATGTAGGAAGGAGCCTTTTGGGCAGTTTTTAGTGCAACCACAATACTGAGTCATTGTTTTCGTGAACCCTATACTATATCCATCTCACCACTTGGACTCTCTCATAATATTCACCAGCTAACTACATAATTAATACATCAAACATTAAAATAATACTCCACACCCAGAATAGTTTTACATATCTTGCTTTGGAAATGAAGTACATGCCCATGTAAGCACACATATACATATCGGTTGTACACAAGCTCGTGTCTCTTTTCATGCTTCTCATGATCGTGCTTGCTCGCATATACATAGAAAAGCATGTGTATAAAAAGGATGCACTGCAACATTTTCTTCAAAACCAGTCACGTTACATTGAATTATTGTATTACTAACAAGCAAGTTGCCTAGTAACTAAAGAATAATGCAATAAGCACATCCAAGAAACATATTGTATCATGAATGTCTAATGCTTAATGCTAATCTTGATTTTTTATTTTGGAAGCCAATACGAATCTTAGTCTAATACAAATTGGAACAGTAAGATTGTTTTTTATGATTTTTTAATGAACCCCATAGGCCTGCCTAATTTTTCAACAGAACAGGACAAAAGAAAGTAGTACTATATCCACTTAACTGAGATGGCTACTCGTGTCTAGATATAATATACAGATTAAATTATCAGAATTTATTGGGTAGGATAGGTTCAATTATGTATGAAGAGTAGCTCCAAATCTAGGAAAAAGGCATAGACTTCCTCAGTAAGGACAAACCCTCCATGTTTCTACGTGTACAGACAAGGCTACATCCTGGTGTAATTCAAGTTCTCATAATAAAATCAAAATTTAGAGACACTTCAGCTGTGTTTATGTAACAGTCAGTAATCCTTTCTTTGCTTGACATGTTTAGTTCAACTAAAAAGTATATATAATTCCATACAATTTGTCACATATATAATATATGTTTTCAATAAAAATGACAAGTTAAGTCCTAGGTTTTATTTTAGTTTGTTGAAACTAATGTATCTCGTGTGCCTTGGCGTGTCATTTTTTAATTTGTCCATGTCCGCAACACTTGTTTCCTAGAGTACAAGACAGGATGTTAAAAAGTGTATGATGAGGTGATGGGCAGATGAGAGATGATGAAATGCTATAGTTTATGTTGGAACATTTTATATGCTTCTCCAAGACCCTTTTCAAAGCCCAGAGATCCTGCCTGAGATCTTCCTGACCCAATGGATTTGATTATTTATTTCGCTATCTACTCAGCAGTCAGATCTTATTGACATTTAAATATTCAGTAGCATACAGGAATGTCAAAATTCACATGTCCCTTTATCTTATTAAAATCTTAAAGTTGAGAAAATGGGAGTCTTCCATGTAGTCAATAAGAGAGAAGCTAAAGACAAATCAAAGAGTTTAAAAGGGTATGGGGAGAAACATCTTATGCCTTTCCAACCACCACCAAAACAGAACCCTCAATCCTCTTAATGCAGCAAGGCAAGGAGAGGGGATGCTTTGTTGTTTCTTGCATCTATCGAAACATCTTACCGTGTCTGCGATGCAGTTTTCGTTTTCAAGTGTTCCCAGTTGGCGTGACAGTGCTTACTCGTCCCTTATCATATCAGTGACCATATATATGCATGAACACGACCACAATGACTACCACACTCTATTTACAGGACAGACACATCTTAATCGATCTAGTTCCAGCATAGAGTGTGGGTTCTTGGCAGATGGACCATGGACATATTCTTGTCTTTTGTACCCTTACCAAGGCATAGCACAATCTTGAACTTGTTATCTTTTGGCATTTTGTGCCAAAAGATTACGGTGCGTTCACAGAGAAATAAATTTCTCCCATTAAGCTGTTAATAACTTAGTTGTAGTATAACAAGGAAAATCATTTGCCACCATAACACCTTCATGCTTATATGAGAGAGTAAATTCACAGATACAAAATCTAAATTCAGAATTAGTTATGAGTTTGTATTGAAAAACATAGACAGAGTGTATCATTGCATTTTTACCAGATAGGTGCCAGAATAGTGCCAAAACACATTGTTGCTATACAACAATCGTTTAAATACAATGAACATTACGATACTCCAAGGGTATCCTGATTGGAGAACTCTTAGTTGTCCAGTGGCCAGAGGACAAACAAAGGGACGGACGGTCTCAAATAGATCCAAAGGCAATGTTAGACTTGGACCATACAAATGCAGCGGTGCTAAACGGAAGCTCTATAAGTCTCCCCGTGATAGTAGTTATTATAGATTCAACAAGGTCAATCAGTGTACTAGCACAGTTTCAAGATACACACTACAGGTTTTGAGAACTGAGACATGGGAATTAACTTTACTGCCATATTTCTGCAATCTAAATCTGATATTCAATGCAATAATGTGATAAACGTGATGTTCAAAGGATATAGAGAACAACTAGAAGCATGAGATCATATTACAAGTATTACCAAGAGAAAGGAATTTACCACAACTTGATTTGTGCTCATGAACATTCTGTAGTCTCTTTTGTATATTCACTTCATAGAATGTTTCATTCTAAGGAAAGAAGAAATGCCCAAGTTCATTTGTGATTGAGTCTAGAGAACAAAGCTGTTCCATATGGATTCAATTCATTACAATCCATAACATGATCATTAGCCCAAAACCTATACCTGAGTGTAAAATGCAAATTGAATATAAAGGTCAACAATTAATAAAGTGCACAGGTATGGAGGGTTGATTTAGATCCAAACCACTAATATATCCAAAATACAAGTCTAGATTGGGTTTCCAATTCCAAATGCCTGTTTTAGTAATTGATGCATAAAATACTCATCTTTCAGCGAATCCAATCTAACTTATTGCCGCCTCTATTGAGAGCCAAGACTACCGGCGCGGCAATGTTAGAATATTAAATTAATAGTGAGCTTTCAATTATATATTAAGCATGTCAAGCGTGTGCGAACTGAAATGCGAGGAGGTTATATGAGGGACGTGCCCATAGGCAATGATAAACTAACATTTGAACTTTGTTCACCAATCACTTCAACAAGGTTCTTCTCCAAGAAGAACCCTTGAGTCAACCAAAAAGAACATCACAGACAAGATCATCACATAAAGACACACAAGTTGCTAGATTCTCAACATATGTTAGTAGACGCTCTTAAAATCTCAACTTGTCCTTCACTATAGCCGAAAGGTAAGTAGATCTCGATTGACAAATTTTAATACTGAAATCAATATTAAACTGGTGTGACTTTAGTGATAAACAAAAATAATGGTGGAAACTAAACATTAAAAAACAAGAGGAAATGGCACAAATCGGATAAACTCATTGTCCTTTTATTGCAAAACTTACATCAACAAACTAGCATCTATTTTTCCTTTTTGGATAAGCAACCCTAACTAAGTCCATGTATATACTGCGATCCATAGATCATTACATATCAAAACTACAGACAACTCCACAGTTTGGCTTGTCCTTCCCTATCTATTAAAGCATTAAAAACAACTGGACCTTTAGATCACAAGACAAATACATATATTACATAAGTATACACTCCCATTTACCTGTCCCTCTGAGCTGGGAGGATATTTTGCTTCATTAAACAGTAACAGTATATTTGGAATTCAGTAGACCCACCCAACTGGCTTAATTAATTACTCTAGCAATCGGTTATTCTTGCACCAGGTAATGGCAAACACATATAAGATTATGGTCCCGGTAGTGCTGCCACCAACCGTCCACAAGAACTGTTTCATCCCTGATGTTTCCTCGTGAAACAGCTCGATGTCTATGTTCATCCCAAAAATACTAGCCACCACCACAAAGGCGCTCACCACCAGGGTTGCTGTTGTTAACATCACCCCCATTTGCAGAAGGTGGTTCTGTTTGTCATCGAGCATTATGTTAATGTAGTCCTCTGTGTCATCCACATACTCCCTCAGCTATCAAGAAAACACAAGGAAGATGGTTATTTAGGTTCAGTTCAGTATATCATAGTTACACAGCATTATCAGATAAACATGTGACACAGAGATGATCACATCTAATGTGGAAGGACTTGCTGAATCCATTTGATTCAGCCAAGGCCTGAATTATCACATTTTCAACCAAGAAACGGCTAATAAGAAGGATCATTTGACAAATGGCTAAACACACTAGCATGGGAAATGCATAGTATCATGTGCTTTTAACTCCCAAATGACTTGCAAATTTAGATGTGTGAAATGACATTTTTTCCTAATAGATTCCAGAAAAGTGGACGGCAGTACAATGATTCATCTCAAACCTTATATACAAGAATGCTCCTAAAACAAATAGCAATATAAATCTTCATGCAGGAACATTTATGTGGATCAATACATTATGTTAATGAACAACATATCATAGATGAAATAAGTTGAAAAACTGAGTTGCATACCGTGGATAGTTTATTCAGTGAGCCATCAATCTGCACAAAGTAGGCCTCCAAAAGCATTTCAAGCTCTTCTACATCTAACACCTTGCCTATTTCACTTTGATTGGAACTAGTGTGGGTTATATGGCTGTCTCTCCTCATCGAATAAGATGCTCTAAACAAATGATCCCGGGGTTTGTCAATGTTAAGAAGATCACTTTCATAACTAGTACTGCCTCCATTGACTCCTTCCGGTGAGATTTCAGAAGGTCTTTAAACCAGTAAAAATAATGATCAGCAAGAGTCCAGACAGGGTGTGACAAATTGTAACAAACAATTAAAGAGAAAACTGAGAAAAAATGTCAATGAAAATGGGATTATTACTTGCCTGTCGTCCATGTCTGATGGAAGAAGTTCATCATTCATGCCATCTGTCTGGTTCATTGAGGAATTAGAGTTATTATCAAGTTTTAATTTCTCAGTAAGATACATCTCAGCCAGATCGTCCTCATCATCAAGCAAGTGTTCCAGTTCATCCCTAACCTGAGAGAACATGAATATCAAAAGCGATGTGTTAAAACATGAAACTAGCAATTTGCAGTACCATAAGGCCATGAAACATACAAAAGAGTTTGCAACCTTTTGAACACGTCCAGTAATAGCAACCAAGCGGCTTTTAATTTGGCGGACACGTTCCAAATTGAGAGTACTAATTTTTGAAGTCAGCCTATCTAAAGCTGGATGAGCCTCTAACTCCAGTGTTGTTGCCTGTTATTGAAAGAAAAGAAAAAGAAACAACAAAGAGTAAAGAAATTGAAACAGAACAATACAATATTAGAAGCAATAAAGAAAGAAAGAAATATATAGTGTACTTCTTTTTCTAGGCAACTGCAAGCAGACTCAAGGCATGCCTCCAACGCAACAAATTCAAATGGAAGAACCTTCAATCCATTTTGGCTCTCAAGAACCTGTTTCCCCTCTGCCTTCCCTAATTCCTCGCCTTGATCCTGAAACTGTGGAAAACCTCCTAAAGAATTTTGAGGACTGAAGGTTCTAGATTGTGGATCATCCGAATCGTACAAATTCTCCCAATTTGAATTATTTCGATTTCCCTCCTATTCAATGAATTATGATCAGCTATATATCACATAACAAAAAATAGAAGAATTATCTTATCGAATTCAATTGATGAGATCGACCTGGGGTTTGGTGGCGTGGTGGTGGCGCGACAGGCGTTTCTGTAGCTCCTCCACGAAGGGCATGACGGTTGGGTCTCTCCAATTGAGCAAGAGCACCTCGTGGGCGGTGATGATGGCCTTGATGTGCTCCAGGTTGATGACGATGGCCCTATCTCGACCCAGCACCGTCGAAGGGTACGAGAGGAGCGGGTCAAGGATCCGGAGGTCGCGGGCGGGCAGACCCGTGCGCCGCATGGCGTGCTTCCCAGCTTCCACAACCTGGCCCTGCCCCGCCACGTCAATCAGGAGCCATGGCCGGACTCCGGTGCCCTTCTTCCGGCCAGTGGCGGTGGCGTAGCCGATTCCGGGGGGCGTTATGCGAGCCGGGTCGGACTCATCTTCGGGCAGGTTCAGACGATTCCTCATGGTTTGGGTCGCTGCCGCTTTCCGTGACAATGTGGCTTTTTATGTTTTCGCCGAGCAGAATGGATTGCATTTGCACCAAATTAATCACGTTCCAATGCCTAACGGTACATAAATGACATACTGATTGATGTTAATTTGTATCTGAATAAAAGTATTCAATCCATTTACTTATAACCTCAGAAGAAACTCGTGATAATTATATATTTGTGCACAGCCACAGCTAGCCGTTAGAAACTACGTTGCATTATCAACTTTTTTTCTAAAAGTTAAAAAGAACGGACTTATATAAGATTCTTGTTTAGATTTTAAAATAATACGTAATTAGGCAATAGTAGTATTTGCTATGATTAAGTTCTAGTTATGATCGTTGAGCCATCGACTCATATTTCAGTATAATATCTTAAGCAGATAAATAGGAGCTAGCTAGGAAACTGCTAATTTGTATTTATAATGAAATAGTAGACGTTGTGTTAAATATTTTTGTTACTCATGTCATAGATTATAATCTCTCCGTTTTATTATAATATTTAATTTGTCCATTTTTTTGAGTACGATTGTGAAGAAAATGGACCCAAATTCGAGCCATTGGGTTTGCGGAAAACATATTCATGACAGATTTGGAATGAAAATCAAGAATGTAAATAAGTCATTAGCTAGTATATATTTTGGCATTCATTTTGAAGAGTGAACAGCTTCTGATATAACCATGCATATTGTAGACATTTCATATTCTAAATCAACTAATGATCAACATCATGGGTTCTTCTTATATATAAATCCAAACACAACAGTACTTATTTACTTTACACCAAATTTTATTCATGAATCAAATGAAAAATTAGAGTTGTTAATTAAAAGTAGCACCATACATGATTTCGGGCACGCACAATATCAAAGTTAGGAAGTGGAGGATTGTTGAATAATTATTGAATCACAAAGGATAGTATGCGAACCATCTATCAACCATTTCAAGACATTCTAGAGGCTTGTACTCTGGGGGCTGTGTCCTGCTCCCTGCAAACGTATAACAATATTAAACATAACTCCAACATGTAAATTTCAGATCTTAAAAAATTTTCTTAATAGAGTTGAGATTTTAGGAAAGAACAAAATAAAAAAGTTAGTGATTTAGATTTGTACATTGCAACTTGACCATTGACAAACCATGGTCTCCACTTATCATCAGATACAGACATGTTTAGAGAAACAATCCACACATGAGATTAAGATATCTCAGGTGTGGATTGGATCTTGCATGGTCAATTAAGCTTTGTATCTATAAGTGGATCATGAATGGATCATTCTCCATTCCACACCTGAGATTGAGATATCTGATAAACAACAGTCTAAACCCATTACAGATGTGTAAGAGGTAACCTAAAAAGACCTAACCTTTCCCACAATTTTGTGGTCTTCCATTACAACACCTAAATCTCAAAGCTAAAGGTTGCCAAATTTCGCTGTAACAACATAAAAGCAAAAAACAAAATGAAAGTAAGCTAATTGCCATGATATTTGAACTAAATTATTGATCTACAAGCTTTATTCATTTGCTTAAAACAAGACAACATTGAAATATAACCTCAGGCTCAGAGATTACCATATGGTGGCAATGGAACCACATAATCCACCACGATCACACCTTCCAAATGATCCTTAACCTTCCCTTTCAATTCCTCGGCCGCCTCCATCTCCTTGGTTAGTTCAAATAAACACTAGTTACATGACTGGGTACTAAATTAATACCCAAATTTCATTCACGAGTCTAATGACCTTGTAAGAAAACCCGAAACAGAACAAATCTAACACATCACAAGGGTAAAACTGAGAAACTATTGACAGTAAGTAATTCACATGTTTCTATGCAAAAGGATTCATGCCTACGAGTACCGTCAGTAAAACCAAGGCAACACCAATACAGTAGATCATTATTTCTTTCAAGTACTTCAAATAATGAGAAGGTACCTTAAGGATATCAAAAACCTTTTCGGTAATATATTTTTACTGAAGAATGACACTTTTTTGTTTAAGTTTATCAGGATGAATGCATAATGTGGCCTTTCTATGAACTTTTTTAACTGAGGTGGAAGTAATCATATTTGTTAAAGAAACGGGCTGCCAACCACATTCTAGCCAAAGTACTTGTTCATCATTCAATAAATGACAAGCATTTGTTCCATAAAGTTCAGTTTTGGTGATGAGAAGATACAAAATGCAAGGAACTCCAGTGTGGCCCTGTAGCCTTTGGCAATGTAGAGTTAAGTTACAAAGGCATGGTGTTCAGGAAACATGAAATATATCCTACAAGTACTTTTATTATGATCTTATTATCAATCACAACTCTATTTACAAACTACAAGATCATAGATATAGGTTTAGGAACTCACAAAAACACAAGTAAACAAGAATTCAATTATCTTGATAATTAGATGCAATAACACATAATCAATGCACCTTTCTTTTTCTTAATGCATCTGAAGCAATACCTAATTCCTTTTATGATCTTACCATCAATCACAGTTCCATTTAAGAACAACAGGATCATAGATATAGGATTAGGAACTAGCAAAAATAGAATTATAGTAAAGTACAACTGAATTATGAAAACATGTAATCAAAGCAACAAACACTTGAAAATTTAAGCAATCAGAAGAACTTAATCTAGGAAGGAAGAATCAGAAACAGATCCATTTCAACACCAATGACACAAATTTTGGAACTTCAGAATCTAAATTCATGCTAATTTATAAAAGTTGTTAAGAATATATGTAATTCACATGAACATATATAGGTTATAAACACAAATGTACATACCAAATTAAAGCAGTAATGAATCAAATTCAACAACATCAACAAACCAAAATTTCAAGATTGGCCTTCCACTGATTAATTCTGGTTTTTGTGAATATTTCAAGATTGGCCTCACCTGGTTTTCAGATCGTATCAAGATCAAAATCGAGGTCGTCTTCGTCATCAGGGTCGGTGCTGAAATCGGACGACCTAGCGGTGATGTGGAGCCACTTGCGCATGACCAATCGCAGCCAGAAGAGCTGCAGGAAGGAGCAACCGAAACAACATATTTCACCTGTACCAAACAGATTGAATCATTTGGTGGCCTGATTTACTAGGTGAGCCACATATGATTCAACAAAGAGAACCAAAAATGCACGTATATAACAATTTGATTATAACACAAAAGATAATCACAACTATCAACCCTTTGTTAATTTAATTTTATAACAATTTGGCATAAAAGAAAGAGAGAGTCACCTGCAATTGTTGCATTATGTCATCCTTGCAACAAGTTGCCAATGTTATGATACAGTATGTTAATAGTTGTTGAAAAACCAAATATGAAACCTTTGCTTCAAGCATACAACTTTTTTCACACAATATCTACCCAAGTCCAATTATTGAGCAGATAGACCCACATAATAAGAAAAACTGTAAGAGTTCCATAATTTAAAAAACCTATAACTTGGCCAAGATGAACCACAAAAATCATAACTTTTTAGCTGTGCATTAATCTCTCTCCACTACTGGCAGACACTAAAAACAACAACAAAAAATGGTCCTTTGGAACAAATCAAATCAATATCAAAGGTAGCTACAGAACACAGAATCAATTTCATGGTTGCACAATAAACCAAACAAATAATGCACAAGCCTAATCAAAACTTGAATTCATTGAAACTCAAACCAATCAAAGATAATACTAAAAATTGAAAATGCAACAAAATGAAGAGAAACAAACAAACATACCGGAGCTGGCGGCTAAAGAAGGCGGCTGGTGCACGAGGCCAGAGAACAACGCCAAAGCGGAAAGACGGAGCAGCAAGCGAAGACCACGCAGGCAGACGTTCGTTTGATGACGGTGTTGGATGGAGAGCCAGTTAGGGTCGCGAAGATGGGATGAGAATCATAGTGGGAGATGGGGACGAAAGGGAGATATGAGAGGAAAGAGTATGAGTCAAACGGCTGTTTGGGTGTAAAAGAAACCCTAAATTATATTGTGTGTTGATACGGTGTAGTATTGGACAAGGGTCTCAACCAAGTCCAAATTTTTTTGGAGGGAGGTCAGATTTAGTCAAAAATTTGGGGATGAGGGGGGTGGGGGGGGGGAGGCAGGTTTGGTCAATTTTTTTGGAGGGAAAAATTAGTCAGCTTCAGTCAATATAAATTATTCTCAAATACAAAAATTAAGTTACATGTACGAATAATTATTTAAAGTTGGATTTGAAATTGTTCGAACAACACGATGTTTATAAAATGCGTTAAGAAGCCGGTACACAAAATTTGGGACTCATCCGGGGTCGATTTG